>UYYA01000141.1:0-103683 GCA_900624975.1 Angiostrongylus costaricensis | reverse complement strand
TTGCCATTTTGGCCCATTCGTGGTTTAGTTTTCGGTATTTACTTTTGAATTCCTCCTCAGATGATGGGCGATAAAGCGAATTAGATACGCGTCGCCTTCGTTTTAAAACGAAAATTGCCAGCGAAATACCGCAGTGATTTTCGCGTTTCTATAAAAGCAGTAGATCCATGAGAATTTCAGAAGTCAACCGGCTATTTAGGTGCCCATCATGACTTGGAGAGCACAATTCACCGAAAGCGCTTTTCCGAAGAAATTCAAACCAATTTCAGACTGGTCTGCTATTCTTCGATTCGTAGGTATGAATGAAAGGTATTCACAGCTTATCAAATTTAACCACTGAAAAGAAGTTTTTTATGTCAAATTAAAACGAGAATTGTTAGAGAAACGCCGCCTATTAGAACTCTCCATCATATTTTGAAACGAAGATCTTTAGCTGGAAAGCTACTAGTGATCTTGCAAAATTATCGTTTTCATGTGTACAGTTAGACAGTGTTCACGAAGACCACGATTACTATTTCGTTACGGTAGGAATAATATCTTGCTTGTTAGTGCCAGGCAAAGCCTGGCGTTTCGTCATCGTACAAGTGAAACATTCCTTGCAACTATTAGTAAACAATGATCGATGTAGACATCCGACTATGAGCCAATAGTTTTTAATTTTTTCACGAACTTTTCGTTGTGTGTAACAGTATTTCACAAAAACCATGTATTCAGCTGGGTCCATTTGGCGATGAGGCAATTGATTCAGTTCTACGTACTTCTGCACAATGATTTGAGAGTTCTCAGCGAATTTTCCAAGGTTGAATCGCTTCTGGGTCCTCATCTCTTCAGTCCGAATGTGGTGACGGTATTAAAGCTAAAAGGATTGAGCTCTGGGCATAGATGAATCTCTTAGTGAGGTGCCATGCATTCGACTTTATTAGTCATCGCATGGAGGTGATTGGATGCATGTATGGCCTTTACAATGACTTGCGGTGGCTTTCCGATAAATCGAGCCAGTGCTGCCATCCTCCCAGACAAGTCTAGCACCAATTTACCGACTACGGAGTGATGCAAGGCTTGGTGAGCCACAGCCGCTGAAATCGTTGCCATGTATGTATTGCAGAGCACGGTGACGGTATACTACAGCAAAACTACGATCGAGAAGGTTCATAAAACACTGCTGCTGCCACCTACGGCAGTTCACTGACGAATTGACTCGACTTCGTAAAGTGGTTGTCCACTTTTCTGGAAGTGTTCCCGAAATGGTGTGAGTAATGATTTTCCCATCTAAATTGAAAATGCTACGTCTGCTGGTGGAAAATTTGGATAAAACGCTTTTTTTTCAAAAAATCTCCGTTTTCTGTTGTGACCTCGAGAGTTAAGAACGATACCAAAAGTTCTCCTTGGGGAGAAATTTTATATACGTAAAGCATTGTCATTTGATAGCGGCTATCAAGGAGTTACAATCAGTCATGTCCTAAATATAGAAGCAAATTATTTCTCAGTGCCGAATTTCATGTTGCGTTGTCTCGAAAGCTTCTAAAAGCGCTTCAAATCCCTGGCGAAAAATTTTAACATAACAAATACTTAAAAGTTCAAAAAATCACACCCACTTTCGTTTTCATACCACAAAAGACAAACTCTCTGTGAACGTTGACATCGGCAACTGTCATATGTAGTTCTTACCAACTGTTCTTGTTGAGGTGACGGGAGGTTGATAACAGCTGTTGTTGTCGTTGTGGTTCGATAACCGACGTTTAGGCTACCTCGCGTTCTTTAGAGCCTGGACCTATTTTATGTAACACCATCCATGTGATTCGACGAATTATCTATTTCACTGATAAAGAAAGATGTATTGCGCATGAACGATAACCGATGGACAAAAGCCGCCAACGACTAGAATTCTGGGGATCTCAAACGTGCTAAAGGAAGTTCACCGACCTAATGCTTAAAGTTCTTCAAGAAAACTTTTGAAGCATGGTGTGATACCCATCGAGTTCCTAGATCGAGCGCAATTTAATGGGATGCTGTTGTACGTAACATGGAAAAACTGAAGTTTTACTGGCGCCCACTCGAATCGCTCGACGATCAACGACACTACTGCTGGTACGGGTGATACTAATAAAGATCTATGGTTGAGTGATCACCCATGTGTTGTTCAAGTGGGACGACGAGTCTGACCTACCCAGGTTAAAAAACCATTTAGAAATATTCGCCATATCACGTGTAATCGTGAGATATTCGTCTTCACGGTTCAACTTTAGACATTTAAAACTTTCCGTAACGCCTCAGAGTCCTGTGCATTGATGCTTTTGGTTACTGCCTAGAGATCAGGATAGATTCAAATTTATCATCGTTGTGCTTTATGCTCTTTGTGCGCCTACATTTTCCTTCTATATGTTTTTTTATGCAGACACAAAAAGGTCTACCCGTTTCCCCGATCTATTTCCGATCGTATGCTTTACTTGAAATGAAGTACTTTGTATATGAACTTATGCAATCCTCGTCTTTATTGTCAGGACTGATTGAACAATTTCCTGAGCTGCCCAAACGATCACAGAGGTGTCTGCGAACTAGGCGACGACATAGAATATTGTGTGGGAGCTCAGTAACTGCCACAGAATTTTCAAGACCACTTTCTCTTAGGCACCTCTTAGCGGCGTTAAATGTTTCGTGTGAAATGAGAGGTTGGTTGGAAGTCATCTTAGTCAGGATTGATACATAATTTTAAGGAATAATCCCGTCTTTTAAAATGACTTTAGGGGATTTTCATTCACAGCCACTGAAAGTAGCTTTTCGTGCCAAGCTCAGATAATCCTTCCTTTGCTCTTCCACTATTCACATATTTTGAGCCATTCGGTACATTTTTTTGATAAGTGTTTTTCTGTCTGTTACGATCGAGAGAGGAGGTAGTGTCTTAAAAATGTATTCTCTTCCGCGTAGGACTTATCCAAGTTTATGTAGAACTCTTTGACTTCTTCTTCGTCATAGCTTAGTAAACAACAAGGATTTTCAATGAAGGTCTTGGTCCACATCTCATCAATCGTAAACATCCGATTCGGGTTGATAGTTGCTCAAATAAATCGATCTTCATAGCCAAACTCGTAAACGACGTTGAATGAGCGGTGCCGTCTTGTCTGTCGAGGCACGATAACGTTGTACCTTATCTTTTTGTCTACACAAACAAGGCCTATATCGAAGACAAACTAATAAGCATTCATTGAAGGTGCAGATCGCTATCTCAGTCCTTTACGATTTATGCAACCTAGAATCACTCCCAGATTTTAGCATCCTTTTCGCATTCGTCTTTCCCTACGCTGCTATATCGGTGGCTTATTCGAGATCAACGGAATGAAGTCCATAATCCTGAATGAATGAAAATGAAGTCCTAAGCACCAAAATAAAACTGCTACGCGTTTCATTGCGGTGCACACAAAACGAAATGTTTTCACTATTAAACAAATGTGTGTACAAAGAAAACCATTGTGCTCAGCATTTGGAGAGGAATCATTGGAAGAGAATAGTAGCTGGTTCTAAATCGGTATGCGGAAAGATTCGGTGTGATATTAAGAGCAAGTTAAGGAAAAAGTTTGAAGATCTATCACGCCGCTCAAAAAGCTTACCTCATAGGACTGCCGCTGGTCAAGTTACAAATAAAAACCCTGAAATAGACTGCAGGCCAAGAACATCCAGGGTTACTGTGTTAGGAGGTATAACGTTTCCGGAAAATGCGCGTTCCTTGTTAGAATTCGGCCCGAGTTCTGCACCTAGTCAACCCATTTCTAAAGCAATCCTCTGCAGGATCACGTGTAGTCTACATAAACTTCAAAATCAACTACGTCACAGGATTAGGTTAGAAAGGCTAGGTAAAGTAGTACCAGGGAAGGGGGAACTACCACCAATACCCTTTTCCGAACCTTCTTTCAACAACTACCAAATAGCGATATTGACCCTAGATTTCGTTTATTTTCGGACGAAATTCTCCGCATACTTAATCACTACCAAAAACGAAAAAGAAGCTCCAACCTCACAAGCCAACAAAAATGTGGTATGCGCCAGGTTAGAGAGCTTTTGAATTCAAAATCTGTTAGACTTTCTATTAGTGATGAAGGCTGAGAATTTGTAGTTCTTCCTAGTCAGTTGGATATTAGGATAACAGAGGAGCGCCTCAGTGATGTTTCTCTCAATCGAACATCCTCTGAAAAGGAATACAGAAATCAATACCGAAAACTGAATCAAGAATGGGTCAGCACGGCGAAGGCCGCGGGTTTAGAGCCTTCAGTTATTTCTCGACTTAAGAATAAACACCCTATTTGCCCTGTTCTTTACTTGTTTATTAAAACACATATGCTCACTTCAACTGATGTTATTACGTCAACGAACCCATCATCGTATTAAGTTATACCTATCATCACTTGTATAGGCATGCCAACGGATAGAATAACGTGGTTCCTAAACCTTATCCTAACCCAACTGCTAACCCAACATTCCAACCCATCTACCTAACACCAAAATATTTCTGGATCACCTAAGGCGCGCGCAACCAAACAGCACGCGTATAATGGAATCATTCGATGTTAGTTCACTTTATACCAACGTGTCCAATGACTCCGCAATGCAAGCCATTTTCGAGTTGCTCGTAGAGCATGAAAAGAAAATAAAAATGCACGGCTTGTCGATTGCGCAAATAATGACTTTCTTGAAACAGTGTCTTAGTTCTTCAATCTTTAGATGGTCTGGAAAAAATAGAGGGTTGGCGATGGGGCAGCGTTTAGCACCTAGCTTTGCCGTCGCTTTCATGTCTACGGTGGATGTTCCCGTTCTCGGTCCCCTTACTCTCCTGTCCATACATAGACGACTGCTTCATTGTCTGTTACGCACAAGAACAAATGGACGAGTGCTTTGAATTGTTAAGCCAACAGTCAGAGTATACAAAATTTACACGAGAAAAACTAACCTAAAACTGAATTCCATTCTTAAACATCCAAATAAAGCTCTCAGAAGGCGGCTATATAACAAAATGGTATCGTAAGCCAAGTAGTAAAAATATACTAGTTCACTATCTCTCCTCTCATCCTTCAAACGTTACGGCTAAAAATCTGTGCACAAGAGTAGAGGAAAGAAATAATTCGCTAAACCTAGCACGAAAAATAGCCATTTCCAATGGCTACCAAATGGAAGCCTCTCGGTTTAGACAAAACCGTAGGGTAGTTCACCAAATTAAGGTTTCGGACGTAAGTAAGATCCCTTTTAAGTTACCCTTCATATCAAATGAAGTAAGTTGCGCCCTTAAGAGATGCTTAAGAAAAAGTGGTGTTGAAAATTACGTAACGATTACTGGCATCCCACCTAATACTCTGCGCCGTCAGTTAGTTCACAACCGTCTCTACGATCGTTTGTGTAGCTCAGAAAACTGTATGATCCGTTCTAACGAGAGAGACGGGGATTGCATGAGTTCAGGTATAATATACCTGATTTCATGTAGCACATACGGTGAGGAATATATTGGGGAAACGGATAGACCACTTTGTGTTCGCATAAAAAAACATTTAGATGGGAAAGTTAAGGCTCGCCGAACCCTCCTCTAGGTACGCATAGGGCACACAAGAACAACGGCGATGATTTCGAAGTGACTGTGCGGATCCTAGCGTAGGAATCGAAAACACCAACGCTCAAAACTCTTGAGGCGTTTTGGAAAAATTTCAAAAATCCAAAGATGAACCGGAAAGACGAACGCCTCACTAACATCACGGTGAGTAGCCTTTCTGTTCAATATGGCGTCTATTTAAAAGTTTGATCTTCATTAATACTTCAGCCTTTTTCCATCGAATAATTAAAGCATTCTAATACAAAATACGTCTTGGCTCTGAAGCAGGCGAAATCGCCGAAACGTCAGCCATCGACAAACAACACCAGCTACAATGACAACGACAACAAGGACCTATACCAACCTCGCATCAGCTAAGATCAGTTTATACGATCATATAAATAAATATATCAACTATCTATACCGACGTTTATAGAAAGTCGGTCTTTTGAGACATCAACATCGACTTCAAAAGTGGGGCTAGAGTTAAGGCGATACAATCTCACCAAAATTATTTACCGCCAACCTCGAGAACGTCATGCGAACATTGGAATGGGAAAACATGGGAATGAAAACAGATGGTCGGTAATGACACAGTCCTCGTTTTGCTGAGTTACTCGATAATCAACGTGACGAACAGGTGATACAGGTGATATACATTTTTTCGACTCCATACAGACCAACGAACCCAATCCTCCGAGTTCAACAAACCGAAGACCCATTCGCCTGGGAAAAGCCCCTCTGGATCTAAAAAACGGCCCTCGGCCGTCAATGGTGGAGACCTAAGAATGCTCAAGCAGCGATATCACGGACTTCTAAGCAGAATCATGCTCCACCAGCATTCAACGAATTTCATGGGAGAGTGAAATGCAAACTAAATTAATAAACAGGAAAAAACAGTACAGACTAATAAATGTGGATACGCGATAACAAATCACAAAATGTTTAGTGAATCAGCATGCCTACACCTGATAAAAAATGACCTTTATCAGTGAGTTCAAACCTTCCTTCCCTAATATACAGCCTCATGATTAGAAACGCTTGTGGGTGTTAAATTGCAAGGCATAGCTGAGCTTTTTCGCTACAGTAAGGTCTCTCGTGGTGAAAACGAACACAGTATCTCACCCGAAAGAGGAGTTACGAGTAGGAGTAAAAAGATAAAATAATTAATGGAAATTAAAGGCACTCGTAGTAACTTAAGAACGAATTAGCATATGTCACTACCATCCGCAAGCGCTGATAAGCTGCTGTAGTGTGTACAGGGGAAACCGTTGAAATAGCTATCTCAAAGATCCAGTGGATTTCCCCGAGCTCTAGATTATCAGCCAAATGGCGATGGGCTCTACTTCTCCGCTTGCCTCGGATCAATATCGTGGTGAAGACCCGAAAACGTTCTTGAAAAGTTAAGTAAGGACTCCAGGAAATACGAAACTGCCCAGCCAGTACTAATCCAACATCAGTACATCGCATAATGAGTGTTCCCTTCAATGATGTGAGCCGGTGAAAAGACCAGCGAAAAGCTACAAAATCTCGGCTACGCAGGACGTCACTGGAACAGGATCTGGCAAACACCGCCATAGAGACTGTGCACGTATAACACTAAAATACTCTCATCAGACGCCAATCTTCATAGCTTTCTTAAAGCAGCACATTGCATCAAATCCCACGTGTTCGCCTTACAAGAAACAAAAGCCAAAAAAGAAGACAGACATACGCCAAATAAACAAGAAGATACTTGTCATCTGAGGAGGAGAGGTCTGTCACGGAATGTCGCTAGTGTAGGCTTCGTCGTCCAGCAGGCCATTGTCAATCTCATTGAGTCTTATGAGGTCCTCTGCACTCGTACGGACGTCCACCGTATTCATCCAACGCGTCATGTGAATATCACTATCAACAGTTGCTACTCACTGACCGTTGCAGCTCATGAGTACGAATTAGATGCACTCTACTGTCAGTTGAAAGGGGCTATCCGCAATTATAAAGCCTATTATAAATTCGCTTTTGGAGACATCAACGCCGCAAAAGGAAGGCCAACGGAATCGAATATCGGGTCGGAAAACTTGGATTGTTGAGCCGATTCAGCCGTAAGTAGGAAAAGAAATATTGTCATCGACCAGGAGAAAAAAGTCTAGCTGTATGTAACAAAAAAATTCGGAACAAATTCTATCCAAACGAGACAGGGAGGTTAGGAAAGTCCCGACTACGTGCTGCTTGTCGAAGGACTTAAAAGTTGTACCGAATTCGCCTCAGGTCCTCAAACAACGAGATCTGGAATTCTTTCCTCTCAGGTTCCAGTTGCAACAGAAAGGATGAAAAAGCGCACAGCACCAGTACTCGACAATACTATCACCACTTTCCTTAGTTCTAGGAGCCACAATTTACTTCTCTTCTTCTCGAAGCACTTGTCTCAAACCATAGACACCCTCAAAAGGGAAAAAAACGCAAGCCAGTAGAGGACGTTGTGCACGGTCATCCTACCCAGCAAACGCAACCGAAAGGACAATCGTTGCTATCGTCTGTTACTCTCGCTGAATGTACTCTACAAGCTCTTCCGAAGATTATACTTTCGCGCATATCAAAGACATAGGATGAAGTGTAACCAGTGGTGCAAGCAGCATTTCGACAAGCATTTTGCCGCATAAACCACGTCCAAACTATGTCCAGGACATTGAATTTTGTAGGCGATACCACCTAACTCTAGTTCTAACCGTTGTCGGCTGTTAAAATACGTCTGGTAGTGCCGAAAAGGAACGATATCCTATCACCACTCGTCGAACAGGGAGCGAAGCCATCCTACGCAAGAATTCTAATTGACTGTCATCGGAACTGGACTACGAAAATACAGCTGTTCCATTCACCTCTTATCGTATCCATGGGAAATGGAATTCGACAAGGCGATACAATATCGCTAAAATTATTTCGTGCCGCATTGCAGTGCATAATGAATTCACTCGGTTGGGATGAAAAAGGCATACGCATTGATGGAAAATTCCTATCAAATCATCGTTTTGCCGACGCCATTGTTATCTTCTCAAGAAGTACCAATGAAGCAGAGACAATGGACAAGAGTGACCAATGAGCTCAAGGAAGTTGGAAATTGGACTATGCGTAAGTCGAAAGAAGACCCAGTTCATGAAAAACCCATGGCACGAAGGCGAACAGGTCAAATAGAATGGTTCTATAATGGCAAAGGCCTCCTTACATAGGTACCTTGGGAGCATGGAGAAGAAGGAATTAAACGGAAGATAGAGAGTAGTATGGGCCGCATTCGGGCCTCTAAAGGATGCCACCAACCAACCAAAGGGCCCGAAAATCCGCCCTGAGCTTTTCGATTCAAGAGTCCTTCCAGCGTTCTGTTATGCAGCAAAGACGAGTACTGATAGATCAATCACGCCAAGAATAGTGGGTATTAATCGCAGATCGCTTAAATGATGTCTTCAGAAATATAACCAACATACACAACATCTATCATTGTGAAGCTCTGATGGACAAACATTGGAAACCTAGCATTATTTAAAAGATTACTAAGATCACTCGATGTAGCTTAGGATTCTTTCATATGTAGCGCAGTGGTTAAAGGCGCCCAGCAATACACCTGGGATTGATTCCGCGCCACAGGCTTACCGAGCCTTTCATCCCTTCGTAGTCGACAAAACTGTACCAAACTTGTCTGAGGATACCAGTCTGAGAGAATACCAGCACTGACTCGATACAACAGTAGGCCACCGGTAGTCATTGTAAAGGCCAGATATTCATTCAATAATCTCCAACTATGCTTAATGAAGTCGGATGTGTGGAAATCCTCTAGAGATTGATCAGTGCCAAGAGCTTTTATTTTTTTTAACTCAGAGTTCCTTAAAACAAATTGAATATGGTGACATATACATATTACAGCAAGTGGCCCGCACTGTGCTCGACCGCCATAGACTATAGCTTCAATGGAGCCACTTCTATTTTCTACTCTGCCAATGTTACATCATAATAAGGCGCAGCGCCTTGCCAGCACTGATCGTAAGACATTCAACTCAGGTGCTGCTCTTTCTCCGCCACACAGTTTGAATAAATAATGCAGTGTTGCTGCTGCAAAAATACCCCTATTACGTGACTACTTATCAAAAGATTAATATGGAGCTAACTGTTTATCTTGATGAACGAACCCTAGGTTTTTATTACAGCACTTATTGATAAGCGATAGCTGATGTTTTGGCGATTTCGTCTTCTTCGAAGATTGGAAGGGTCAAATTGACATGGAATCAATTAAGGTAAATACTTTCATACCTTCAGCAGACAATATTTAACACAAACACTTTTTCATTCGCATAATAAATGGATTCTACTAAACACTCACCGTTTCGTTGTATGTAAGTCATCCAGTTGATGGGTGGAGACCACCCGCACAAACCCTCACATGGTCGAAAAATCTATTAAAGTCAGCCACAGGATCAGCCTAAAGTATGGCGCAAGGTCATGCGTGGCCACATGGCAGACCTCCTTACGATCCATTTTTGAATTTCTCAAATTTATCCAAAACTTTTCAAGAGTTTCACACGCTGATGTTTCCGAGTCTTGGGCGTGGATGGTGACTTTTACTTCAAAAATTATTACAATAGCTGATTCCTCATTATGTCTAAATAAATGAAATATCCTCCCAACGGTTTACCGCCTCATCGTGGCTGGGAGGTGTTCCTGGGTGTCGGACTGCGATGTACAGCTACTGGATTCGTCAGCACGGCAGTGCCGCCCCAGCTGAGAAGGAGTCCGGCGTTTCCATCAGCAAGACTAACTAAGAGTAAACCAATACCAGGATCCACCACCGTCCTGGTGTCAAAATCGCATGGTGGCAAATCTCCCTCTGATCCACAACGGCTGTAACCACTTGTCATGGTGACGACCTGGGGCAGACTTTGGCCAGGCTGTCCTCGGGATTCCAGGGAACAACAATCACTTAACCACCAAATCTCCGAAAAATGGTGATTATGCTGGGGCCCGCACAACTAGTGAGGAGGGACGGTTGAAGTATCAAATAAGTAAATGAAATGTCCAAATGGATAACAATGGCTAAGTGTCTAAATGGATAAGAGCTGTTACTGACTAGATCTCTCAAGATTTCCAAAGTACTGCGGAAAGACCACCCATCCGATGGTTATAGTTCTTAAAGAAAAGTCTAAAAGAAAGACAAGATGCCCAATGAGCCTCTAGAGCGAACGAACAGACTGGGCTAGTATTGTAAGCGACAGGGAATAATGGAGCGCTTATTGGCGCTCGCCCGAGTCGCTCAACGATCAACGGGACGACAGGTGATGCAGATGATGTCCAAGTAGATGTATATCCAATGCCTAAATGTCCGCTTGTCTAAGACATAACAGAGAGGATTTTAAAGTAAAAGTGACTATCCTCGCACAGGAATCCTAAGCATCAGAGCGAAAAACTCTTCAAGCGCTTTGTATAAAATGGGAAAAATCAAAACTGAACCGCAATGAGGTTGCTCCTTACCATCAAGCATGACCTCACGCCATAACTCGGGTTAATTTTTTAACTTGAGCCAGGCAGTCCTCGCCGATGTAGGCCTATGTGCGCCCGGTCTCCATCAAATAACTGGTAGATTTACAAAAAACAAAACGGTGAGTAGTCACTTTTTATTTGCTGCTATTTTTTTCATATAGCAGGGTATGACGTGAAACATAACCACAATGATGCTGAGACCAGGTGGCTGCAGTGGAGATAGAACTCGCTATTACGCTTTCCAGGAGCTAATGTGCTCACTACCTCAACATGAGGGTCCATCGTGATGCCTCAGTTTTGTTTTCCGACGTTGCAAAACGTTATGTCTGGTTGAGTAAATCGCATGCCAATTTGAGCTTTCCCGGCTCTGAAGAAGGCGAAACCGCAAAAACCTCAGCTATCGTGTTTTGTAAGGGCGCGTGTGGCGAAGTGTTTGGAGGTGCACTGCAACACGCGTGGAACCCATGGCCCACCAAGCCTTCCATTCCCCCGGGATCGGCAAATTGATACCAGACTTGTCTGGGAGGGTAGTAACACTGGCTCGATACATCGGTAGGCCACCGCGATTCATTGTGTTGGTCAGATATGCAACCAATCACCTCCAAACGATGCTTAATGAAGTCTAATGCATGGCGCACCCCTCAGGGATTGCTCAACGCCGAGATTTTAATCTCTACTTATTTCTTATTTATCGTGTTCTAGGACGCGAGCGAAGGACCCGTACGGTGTTATGGTGAACGCGTTAGTCTCCGGATAGGGTAATAGCGCCGTCGTGCCTCACTGCAGACACCTATCGGCCGGAGTTTTGCAAATATCTCAGCATCACTGCGGTTGTACCACACATAATACCCTCCCGTGAAAAACTGAAGCAGGCAATAAATAGAAAAGTTAGTCTTAACCCTTTTATTTACAGTCTTTTTTTCTTTTTAATGGCAGGGTATGTTGCGAAATATAACTCGTATATAATGCTGAGATATTTGCAAAACTCCGGGCCGCAGGTGCATGCGGTAGGGAACGAACTATTGTCCTTACCGGGGAGTAGCGCACTTCTTGGTATGTTCTTCTCGTGTAAATTTTATATATTCTGACTGGCGGTTTAATAATTCAAAGCACTCGTCCATCTGTTCTTGTGCGGAACAGGCAATGAAGCATTCGTCGATGTATCGACAGGAGAGTAAGGGGACCGAGAACGTGAACATCCACCGTCGACATGAAAGCGACGGCAGGGCTTGGTGCTAAACGCTGCCCCATCGCCAACCTTCTAATTTGTGCAAAATATTTTCCAGATCACCTAAGGTTTGAACAACTAAGACATTGTTTTAAGAGGGTCATTGGGCAATCGACAAGCCGTGCGATTTTTTTCTTTCATGCTCTACGAGCAACTCGAGAATGGCTTGCATTGCGGAGTCATTGGACACGTTGGTATAAATAAAGTGAAGTAACATCGAATGATTCCATTATATACGTGCTCTTTGGTTGCGCGTTTTAGGTGATCCAAAAATATTTTGGTGTTAGGTAGATGGGTTGGAATGAATTTTAGCAGCTGGGTTAGGAACCACGTTATTCTATCCGTTGGCCCGCCTATACAACTGATGACTTTATACGATGATGGGTTCGTTGACGTAATATCATCAGTTGAAGTAAGCTTATGTGTTTTAATAAGCAAGTAAAGGGTAGGGCAAATCGGGTGTTCGTTTTTAAGTCGAGAAATAACTGAAGGCTCTAAACCCGCGGCCTTTGCCGTGCTGACCCATTCTTGATTTAATTTTCGGTATTGATTTCTGTATTCCTTTTCAGAGGATGTTCAATAGAGAGAAACATCACTGAGGTGCTCTTCTGTTATCCTAATATCCAACTGACTAGGAAGAACTACAAATTCTCCGCCTTTATCACTAATAGAAAAAAAGCATCAACGCGCAAAACTCTTGAGGCGTTTTGGATAAATTTCAAATAAATCCAAAAATGAACCGGAAGGACGAATGCCTCACTATCACGCGTGACCTGGCGCCCTATTTCAAAACCATATTTGGCCCCGGGGAGTGTGTCGCTCGCGACCCCACGTGAACTACGTGTTGGCAAGTCCCGCACGTAAAATCATGGTGAGTGGCCTTTCTGTTCAATATGGTGTGTATTTGAAAGCTTTATCTTTATTAACACTTTAACCTTTCTTTTCCACTGAATAATAAAAATATTTTTGTATAAAACACGTCCAGGTTCTGAAGAAGGCGAAATCGCCGAGACGTCAGCCATCGATCAATAACATCAAAAGCAACGACAACGACAACGACAACGCAACGAAGATCTGTACCAACCTCGCGTCAGCTTAAGAAAATCAGTTTATAAGAACACATAAATAAATATATCAACTATCTACGCCGAGGTTTATAGAAAGTCGGTCTTTCGAGTTATCTCAGCATTATATACGAAGTTATATTTCGCAACATACCCTGCCATTAAAAAGGAAAAAAGGCAGTAAATAAAAGGGTTAAGATTGCGATTATAACTAAGCCTCAGCTTAACTGGGTTCAATGCCGATTTGGGCTCCCTAGATCAATCCCATTGACGGGTGATTGCTGATGGCAAAAGATCAATAAAACTAGCTGAGAGACAGGCGAAACGAAGGACCCGGATGGTGTGGTGGTGAAGTGCGCTACTCGCCGGTAAGGAAAAAAGTTAATATTGTGTCTTAATAAATCCTGTAATAAACACCGTGCTAGCTCATCAAGGAAAAGAGCTAAATCTTAATTAATGGCGAGGCTAAAATAAAGTCGGTCTTGTGATTTGATACAGAGTTATTAAATACAAATGCTATCTTCTCATGTTCTCTACGATGTACTCAACTAAAAAACCAGGTGGAGAATCCATCTGCTCAGCTGGAAATTGTATCGAGCTGTGTAGCCCATTGCGTATCTTGCGTTGATTTTAGTATTCATAAGAAATAACCTCATCAATACACTGTTAGCTGCCCACTCTCAATCCTTCAACACTCTACAAAGCGGATCCTAATCATCAAACTGTAAGACCTCCCTGCAGCTCCATTATCCATAAAATTGCATGCAGTCTCTATTTTCTTATGAACTTTTTATTTCTTATGCATGCATCATTGATATGTACCTTAGCGTTCAGTTCATATATTTTCTTCGCAGCATGTTGAAAAGTCCCCTGTAGTTTTTTGGTATGCTACCAGCAACATAGTCGCAAAAACCCACAGATAAATGAAAAAAAGAAACACTGGATGCAAAGGAGTCATGACGCCTATGCTAACACTAGCTTGCTTTGAACATTCTGTAAGAATTCCTATCTGCCTCTGCTTGTCGGACTCTTTTGCTTTGTCCTTCCTGTCCTTCCTTGCTTTAACATCATAAACTGTAGGTACCTATCGTTCATATGCGTGACGCACTCGATTCAGTCTTTGATCCTCTTGTTACCGCTGTACACTTGAAATTCCGCGATGTGGTCATTGTTTCACTCGGACACTTGGACGGCCAGTACCCACTGGTTGTGTGGGCCCAAACATAATTTCCACTTTTTTCGGAGTCTTTTTTCAATAATTGTGCAGACCTCAGCATGATTTCCACTTTTTTCAGAGGTTTAGCTATTGTGGTTCTCTGGAATAGTAAGGTCAACCTGTCCAATTGTCTGCCCCAGGTCGTCACAATCACATACAGTCGCCGCCCTTGTGGATCGGAGAGAGATTCCCGCCATGCGAATAGTTCGATTCCAGGACTGTGGTTGATCCTCGTACTGGTTTACTCCTAGCTTGGCTTCGTGATTGCAACGCTGGATTCCTTCTCAGCTTCGGAGACCCTGCCAGGCGATGAATTCCCGCTGTACATAGCAGCTCGACACCCATGAACAACTCTCAGTCACGATGAGGCGGTTAACCGGTGTGCGGTATTGTTCCACAACTTACAATAAATTTCAACTGTCCAAGTTTCAGATACTGAATGACTGCAACAGAACTGCACGACCATACAACGCAAGACATTCCTGCAGCCTCACCTTTTTCACACTACCATAGCCTCCTCAACTCTTACGGGCTCGTTCTCATCAATCATCTACCTAAAAGATTTCCTACACATTAGTGTTCGATTAATGGTAGGTTTCGTCAACAAAACGGATCCTCCAGATAAACGTCCCAAATTGGTGGGTCAAAACATAAAAACACATGCTAAAACACAGGTCTAATTCATTCGCTTAGCTTTATGATATACATAAAAAGTATCAGATGCTCAACAGACAGAAAGAAACATTATTTAAAATAAGCAATGTTAAAATTTAACCCTTACTACCTTAACATACTAATCGAGATCATCGAAGTTCTCGACCGCATTTTGTTTCACTTGTTCTTTCGAATTCCTCATATCACCACCATCGGATTCTTCAGCAGTTTCGTACGCTTCTTCCGTCTAAACATTTGCAAATATTGCACCTTCGAAACGAAACCTAGTGCACTAGAATGACAACAACGCTTCCAAACCTCCAATCGTATTTTGTCAGCAGCACCAGATTCGAAATCAGAATCCGAAAAGTACAATTCCTCGTCTTTCTTCTCTCCCAAAACGCCTTAGCACAGCAATCATTTTAAGCCAGCTTTAAAATTCTCACAAAGCTCATTACCTTTTAAAATATTTCCAAGGAGGCCACCGAATGAATCACCCTTGTTTTTGGATGACTGAATTCCGAAGAAAATATGCCCAATCTGGCTCAGATAATTGTGGAACTTTGGATCGACATCTAGATGATGTTTGTAAATTTGAACTAGATGTTCAAACAATTTTGCCTGAAATAAATGGCTAAACGACACAAGAAAGCAAATATACAAACGCTAGTTGGTCCTACATCACGCAAAGTGATGACGCTGCATAGCAGTCGAAGAAAATTGAATAGTTCTTGACGGGATTCGTTGCACGAAGGTAGGTCGTCACAAATTTTCATATATGCCGTTAATAGTCTTGAAGCTGTACGAACCCGATGCATTGTTAGCAACTGTAAATGATATCTCAAAAGACTGACTTTCTATAAACCTCGGCATAAACAGCCAATATATTTAATGTCCTTACAAAATAATCCTGTTGAACTGATGTGAGGTTGGTACGAGTTCTCGTAATCGTCACTGTTTTTGGTGTTGTTGGTCAGTGGCTCACGCTTCGGCGATTTCGCCTTCCTCAGAGTCGCGCTGTTACGAGTGGCACCCGTCTCGAGCGAGTTAACGACGAAAACAACAATAACAACGACAACTTATACAAACCTCGCATTGGCTCAACAAGATCAGTTCATAGGAATATATAAATAAACATGTAAACAATACCTTCGAGTGCTTACAAATAACATATAAAAACCTTGCTATGGAACTTTGCGCTTACAAATAAGTAAACTGTTGCATAGGGAGCGGATAGCACAACGGTAGTGATGCCCGCCATCACGAGCATGATGTTAGTTCCATTCCGCTTAGGGCCAACCCAGCCTCACTTCCCACCGAGGCCAGGAAATTAGTGCCCGATTTTTCCTTCAAGCACGGATACCTCAGAACGCCAAGGAGAAATTGCTTGACCAGCATTCTACGACATTCAAGATAAAATGGAAATCTTCAAGCAGTAACCGAAGCCAGACGCAAAAGTTGGAAGATCTTCGTGGACAATGAATCACATGTGGGAAGTGGTGGGCTCCGCACAGTAGACGGGCAGACGGGTCATATAAAATAATTTAAAGGAAAATAAAATTATTGCATAGTCTTGATAGAGAATACTCAACAATGGAGCGGTCAGAAAAACTAGTGAAAAAAGGTAACAAAGCAGAGATATGAAAGAGCATACGAAAGAGAAAGATACCTGAAGACAGGGAAGAACGCAGAACATCTCACACTCCGACGATTTGCTGCCACCATTTTCACGCATTTTATGCAAAAGTTTTGCAAATTCCTAAAATAAGCACCATTATAGAATACGGATCAGCCATGTCTGTTAGCGACACATTCAAAAAACAACGTATACCTCAGGATGATCGGCAAAAAGCATGTGATTTCGTGCATTCGCGTACTGCTGATGTGCCGAATAAGCTTGCGCGATCACATAATGTAATTCACTTAAACCATGCTTTCTCTCCCGACGCTTGTTGGCTATGGCTTGTGACCTTGAGTACATAGATCATAAGAAAAACTCTAAGTCACTTCGTGATTCTTAAGGAAAAAAGTCGCACCACATGACACATGTTGAAATAAACTTATTTTGAGCATTTGAAGCAGGCATAGGCAACGATGGGTTACAGAACTGCTCAATGATCTAAAAGACGAAACGTATATGTAAGATACATATGCATAAAAAACTTAATCGAACTTTGTAACAGCCACAGCATGATGGATAGTCAACAACATTTCCCCCATCTGTTGTCTAAGCTGAGCGTACCAGACTCGTGAGTGGATTTAAGGAAAGTGAAAGGCTTTGTCCTGTCCTCTCTTTATTGCCACGTTTAGTTCGGAGCAAATTTGATTTCTCATTACATCTTGAACCAGAACTGCCATGGTACTCTCAAACTTTCATGACAGACTTATATGGATCAGAAGGTTGAAGAACTTTTACAAGACTTTACAAGTAGGATCCGGATGGCGTGTTCGTGAACACGTTAACACCTGGAAAGGGTAATAGCGTGTTCGATTCCCACCGCAGACACCTGCATCCCGAAGTTTTGTTTTCCAAATATCTTAGCATCATTGTGGTTTTACAAGATTGATGTGATTCTTTCGATTTGTCGACGGGCTAATCAAAGACCTTGTACCAAGCCCAATCCATCGGCACCTTCGAATTTCTCAGAAACAAAGAAGTTAAGACTAGACTTTCACTCACAGAAAAAATCTGCCCGTAGATTTTCTCAGACGCCTCACACTTAGCCTTGAGCAACGTCTCCGCATACAACTCAGCCAAGTCAATAGCGCTAAGTACTTCCTTTACTGAAAGCGTGAAAATATGAAAAATAACCAGTGAAAAGTAAAAAAAAAGAGTAGAAAAAGGATAAAGCTCTTGGCGTTGATCAATCCCTGTGGGATGCCCCATGCATTCGACTTCATTAAGCATCGTTGGAGGTGATTGAATGCATATCTGGACAATACAATGACTCACGGTGGCCTACCGATGTATCGAGCCAGTGTTACCATCCTCCCAGACAAATCTGGTATCAATTTGCCGACCCCGGAGGGATAGAAGGCTTGGTGAGCCGAGCCACTGGCGTGGGGATCGATTCCACGTGTTTGTTGCAGAGTGTCTCCGAACACTGCGCCACAAGTGCCCTACCATTAAAAGGTCCCACCATAAGTTAAAAGTAGTGTGAGCACAAACAGAAAAGGTACATACCATCAGCTAACTTCTTCGATCCGGAGTACAGCAAGTCAAGGAGATCGATGAACTGCTCTTTAAGTATCATTCGGAAATACAACGTCCGATAAATTTGATGAGCCTCATAGTATTCGGCTTTGCACAGACAATCCAAGGCTTTCTTTTCAAGAAGTGACGGCTAAATCCAGTTGGGACTTAAGAATACACATTAAGAAAGAAATGTTTACACTCTATAACCTTAAGAGAAACTAAAATTGCAGAAACAAAACACACCCACCTTTTGCATTTTCTCTGAAGGACTATGTGTATAGATCTCGAGGCACTGAAAATCGATAAAGCTTCTAAAACTGTACAAACAAGGGAGTGTGAGTAGATGAACTTGCCAAAAGCGCTATGACGACTAACAAAACAGATTCCAAAGAACATGGGAACTTCAAGAATAACTCAAACCGCAGTACAATTTCACGCTGATCAATATCTAGCGGAATTGGGAGGATTTTCTGGAACCCCCACCAAGATATCCTACCCCATTTTCAGCTATCACACAGGCGGTAGGCTATATCACGGATTAATGTAGTATGCCTCCAAACAGTTCACCGCCTCATCGTGCCTGGGAAGTGTTCCTGGGTGTCGCGGTGCGATGTGCAACGGTGGATCCATCCCTCAGCAGGGTCTTCCAAACTGAGAAGCCCTGCGCTTCCATCAGGAAGCCCAGCTGAGCAAACCAATAGCAGGATCCACCGCCGTCCTGGTATCAAACTAGTCGCACGGTGGCAAATCTAGCTCTGATCCACAAGAGCTGCGATAGCCTACGGTGGCTACGACCTGGGCAGACTTTGGATAGGCTGACCTCGGGACTTCGGAGAACCACAATGGCTAAACCAGCAAAACTCTGAAAAAATGGAAACTATGCTAGTGCCTGCACAACCAGTGAACCAGTCATCCCAGTTTTCCAGTAGGTAAGTAATATGAGGTCAAGCTACATAAGACTAAGTTTTTCAATAACGGTGACGATTTGCTAAACTTGGTTTATATTCAACTACTCTTCGATGTCGAAATTTCCGACACCAAATGAAACTGATCTAAACTCAGTTTAACAGCATTCCCACGATGGTTGGAAATCAAGAAAGGGTCTTTAAGCATCAGAGAAAAGTGTTTCCACAAGAAACGTGATAGATCTCAGAATTTGGATGAAAAAAGTGCGCTGAAGAGATTTCTACGGCTTAAAGAAGGAAAGAACGAAGACGAGACGATATCTAGGGAATAAAGAAAACCCTTACTGCGGTAAAACAGGAAGAGGAATAAAGATAAGACATGGTAAACTGAGGCGAAAACACCATGCAAAGAAGTCTCCTCCTCAGAGGAAAAATTAGATATGAAATAGAATCGGACGTAAATGAACCAACTTATGGAGATATTTATTCGAACTAGCAATGTTTAAATTAGTAGAGTAAAGCAAAGGCAAAGTTTTCCGCAATTTTGCGTAAGACGTTGTTGCGGATGTGGTATTTTCATTGGACGGCTCGAGATCCTATCCATGTCCTAACATGGTTCACCATCATTCCCAGTTTAAGCCCTTGTGGCTTTCTTGCCGCCTTAACAGTAAAGTTACTTGAAGGTTGCATTTAATTGGTCATTAGAGTTCCTAATGGTTTCGTCGCTGCTGTAATAAATATCTGATCCGCAACAACTATTCACAGTTTTTCTTGATCTCCTTCACTGTATCTTCCTAGGTTGTTGGAAACCACAGTGCTTCAATAATACGATGAAAAATACCGACATCAGCAATAATGAATTTCTGCCACTTCCTGTGGTAAATCCCAGGATCGGCTTTCTTTCAGCGTAGGCGTTGACCAATATTTCACTGTTTTCATGGTCAGGAAACACGAGGTTACTACGGGATTTACTTAGTACAGCACTGGCTGATGTTTCGGCAATTTCGCCTTCTTCAGAATCTGGAAGAGTCAAATTGAGAAAACAGTCATAACCAAACACTTTCATAACCTATGTAAACAAGCACAATTTATTGCAAAAATAGAAGAAAAACAAGGCAAAATGGAAAATTTAAAAAATATATGGAAATAATATGAAAGTGTTTGACTAAGAAGATTTGACCCTTCTAGGCTCTAAAGGAGACGAAGCCGCCGAATTGTTAGGCAGTGCTGTACTGAATAAATGCTATAATAACCTCATGCTTTCTGAGCATGAAAACAGTGAATTATTGGTCAATGCCTAGGCTCAACGAATGTCTGTCCCGGAATTTGCTGTATGAAGTGGCAACAATTCATTGTTATTGATGTTGATCGCTTATTTTTCACCATATTATTGAAATATTGTGATTTCCAACCTCCTAAGATACTTGTTTGGATCCCCGGATGGCCCATCGTCACTGCTTCCGCAGGTCTTAGCATAATTTTCATTTTTTCCGAGTTTTGCTGGTTTAACCATTGTGGTTCCTTGGAGTACCAAGGTCAGCCTGGCAAAGGTCTACGCCAGGTGGTCACCACCGCAGGCAGTCGTCTCCCTTATGGATCAGAGGGTGATTTTCCACCATGCGACTAGTATAGCACCAGGACGGTGACGTGTCTTGGTATTAGTTTATTCTTGGCTGTTCTTCCAGATGGGAACGTCGGACTCATTCTCAGCTTGGGGGAACCCTGCTGGAAGTATGAACCCTCTGCTGTACATCACAGACCAACACCAAGCCATGATGAGGTTGTAAACTTTTGGTGGAAACTGTCTAAGAAGATACAATGAATGTGTATTACTCTTGTGCAAAGTAGACTATATCTAACGCCTTGTTGCTTCTATAGCTCTCGGCGTTGAGTAATCCGTGAGAGATGCGCCATGCATTCGACTCCATTCATGACATCATTAGAGGTGATTGAATGCATATCCGGGGCATAAAATGACTTCCGATTGCCTACTAATGTAGCAAGTGGTAGATGTTGTGCTTACCTCGTAACATATTAGCCTCATACGCTTGCTAGCTGACACTATAGCAGTGGTCGGCTGTAGTGTGCATCTTTCCTCCTTTTCTTTTTTTTTCTTTTCCTTCCTTCCCTTCCTCCTCTTCTTTTACGTTCTTTTTCCTCTATCTTTCTTCTGTTCTCTCTTCACAGGGCCTCTTTATTCTAACCTCTTCTGACTACGGAATTGTACGTGTGGGACACATTTCGCAATCAGCTTGCTTTCAGACATGGGTACAGCAGATTTTCTTATACTTTATGGTTCCCACACTGGGCAAGCGGAATCTATTTCTAAACAGATTAAGGAAAGGTCGGAAATCCTAGGATTCAAGCCTCGGTTGTTTACACTAGACGAAAATGAGAAGGAGGTAACTTTGTGTGCTATTAGTGGTAGGCTGTTCTGCTCTTCCACTTAGATTTAAATGTGTTTTTATCTTACGGGCGTTCCTGTAACGGAAATTTCCTTGTTTTTAGTCGTCGCATTGTTTTTCTTTTGCTTTACTGTCAACTTCGCACGTGGGACGCGTGTAGTGCAGCGGTCGGAGGCGTCCTTCTATGCACATGGGATCAATCCCCACACCCTAGGCTCACCAAACCCTCCATACTTTCTGGGCCGACAAATAGGTACCAGACTTGTCTGCGAGAGTATCAGCACTAGCTTGATACATCAGTCTGCTACCATGAGTCATTGTAAAAGCCAAATGTGCGTTCAATCACCTCCAACGATACTTAATGAAATCGAATGCATGGCGCATCCATCAGGCAGTGATCAACGTCGAGAGCCTTGTTTTTTATCCTTTATCCTCTTTCATTGTCAACTTCATATTTCATTATTAACAGGCAATCATGTCACACTCTGTGTAGATTGTTTATAGTTCTTTATCGAAAACGAGCCTCTTGTGGTCATTGTGGTTTCATCTACGGGCGACGGTGATCCACCCGAGAATGCCTCTCGCTTTGTGAGACGTATAGCTAGAAAGAGTCTTGAACCGAATTTCTTACAAAAGGTCGATTATGCTTTGCTTGGTGAGCTCATTAAATTCTTGTGATTATTGTCTCTATTGTTAAGGTTTCTTTTTTAAAATAAAGAGTTAGATCTGCCTAGGTTTGGGAGACTCTAACTACTCAACTTTTCAAGGAGTGCCTAACAAAATTGACAAACAACTTCAACAACTTGGTGCAAAACCGATCATTGAGACAGGACGCGCAGACGATCAGTTGGGGTTCGTGAGAAAGTGTATCCTAGAAAATTCTTGTTTTCACCGTTAATTTATGTGAAATTCGTTGTCACTTCTTTTCTTCTGCAGTATTTTCAAAGTCATTGGCAATGTAGACTTTGTTAACTTGGCAATCTACACATACTTCTACTTAGAGATTTGTGCTTTTTCGTTTTACCTAGCTCGTCTCCTTACGTCCTAAACAATTCCAACGTGGTAAAGTGTGGACGCGTTTAGCGCAGTGGTCGGAGGGGTCTGCAATACACATGGGATCTACCCACTTTGCTACAGGTTCACCAACCCTCCATCCTTTCTGGGTCGGAAAATTAGTACCAGAGTTCTCTGGGAGAATAGTTACACTGGTTCGATACATCGGCAGTGGCGAGTCATTGTAAAGGTCAGATATGCATTCAGTCACTTCTAGCGATGCTTGATGAAGTTGAATGCATTGTGCTTCTCTCAGGAAGCGATCAACGCTGCGAGCTCTATATTTATCGTTTATATCGTGGCTTATATTACTAACCCAAATTAACTATTCAAAATGCTAGTTTAGTTCCTTATTAGCTACCAAATGCAATTAATGATGACACAAATCAAATAATAATTTATCAAATTGGATCTTTTCCCTGCTACTTGCTTTGCAACGTCTTCGAAATTATTAGCAGTCTGGCGTTTTCAAACTAATTGGGAAACTTCCGAGCGTTTGATATTGGTTACTCAATTTTCATCGTGATATTAAAAGCCGGGATTCTGTATCAGGATCCACCAGAAACCAGACCAATACCAGGATCCACCACCGTTGTGGTGTCAGACTAGTCGCATGGTGGCAAATTTCCTTTCGATCCACGAAGGCGAGATGGTGATAACGACCTAAGACAGACTTTAGACTTCGGTCAGGCTGACCTCGGGACCGCTGGGAGTCACGCTGGCTAAACCAGCAAAATTCTGAAAGAGTGGAGGTTAATCTAGTGCCAGCAAAACCGGTGAGGAGACGCCATCCACGTATTAAAGTGCTAGGCGTATTGGTGGATTGTTGGACGAGTGCGCTGTATTATTTTTCATATTCATTTTTTTATTTTACGAATTTTTTTTTGGAAAGTTCTGCAAATTAACTTATTTTACTTGGTTGGGCGGTTCGGTTTACTCTTCCTGCTGATTGTCCGAACCAATTGTAGGTTGTTTCTTTAGGTTGGAACTTGTGGTGGAGCCGTGGATTGAGAAGCTTTTCGAAGCACTCATTACGCGTTTCAATTTGGACGTTGATATGCTTAAACGCTTAACAACGAAAATAGAAATACCAGAGAAGAAGCAATTGATCGATGGTATAGGTGATAACGTCCTCGAGTCGAGAGAAGCTGCTCCTATGCTAACTGCTCAGTTGTACGATTATCCGCCACATTCTCTCATCTCAGGTTTGGTTTGTGTTTAGGACCCAGTATATGGATGTTTCTGATAGTGTTTATTTTGTATTTTGTACAAAACGTATTCAGGAAACGATAAATTATCAAACGATCCCGCTTTACGAGTGCCCGTTGCTCCTCTGGAATTCGTAACGTCGTCGGTTTCCCACTTAAAGTGGAACAACGACAGCCAAATCCCTTGGCAGAATAGAGCGAAAATGGTAGGAGTAGGTGAGTACTTTCCTTTTACTTCTATTTTGATATACTTTTTATTTCATTCTTATTATTTGATTCATTATAGCTAGTGAACCTTACAATGTTACCGTTGTTGGTACGGCACGATTGACGGATGCGGATGTTGTGAAACCCAAATATGAGCTCGTACTGGATTTTGCTGGTCAGATCCTGCTTCTGTTTCGGGTTTAGTTCTTGTTTTTAGCAGTGACAAATGATCTTAACAGCCATTGGTCGACGGGATTGCGTGTTACAACTTTAGATAGTCTTCCACATCTCGCTTACGAACCGGGAGATGCATTCTACTTTATATTTCCAAATCCGATTTCAGAAGTGAATTTTCTTCTGAAAAGGTAGGCGACAGTAAGTAGATATCGTGTACCATGTGCACCGTTAAATTGTGGCTTTTGTGTGTTTAGGATGGGTTTGCTGACTGTTGCGGATCAGTTATGTAATCTTTCTGTAAATCCGACCACACAGAAGATCAATGCTGTTCTACCTCCTCATGTTCCCTCTGAAACCTCGTTACGGCATATTTTCACGTACTGTCTTGATATACGGAGGACGCCGGGCCGAGTGATTTCTGGTTCTTCATTTTCCAATATGCATGTTTACATATATTGGGTTATATAAGGTTGTTTTAGCCCGTACTACGTTCCTTAGCTGAAAATGCCGCAGTTGAACGAGAAAAGCGGCGTCTTCTTGAGCTTACCAGTGCGCAAGGCCTCACGGATTTCAATGATTTTGTCAGACAGGTACGCAGTTGTTTCATTGGATGAGGGTTTAATACACTTTATAGGAAACAACGATTGTATTTTTCAGCCTGGATTATCCCTTGCCGACATCTTGTTTGCATTTCCTAGTGTACGTCCATCTGCTGATAGACTCATAGGTATGAACTTTTTGTTTACTGTTTCAAAATCTAGATTTCCTCGACTCAGAACTACTACCGCGTCTCATTCCACGATCATATAGCGTGTCTTCTTGTCGTGGTCGTCGTGTTCGGTTTATATATTCTGTCATGACTTTTACTGCAGAACACGGTCGAAGGTATCTTTATATAATCCTGTAAAGGACTTTCTGATTTTAAGTGTTTCACCGTAATTGGGTTTTTATACTAGTATATATGACATGTTTAGATATGAACGGAAAGGTTTAGCTACGGAGTGGCTTTTAAGCCTAAGAGTGGGCGACACGGTACAGGTTTGGATTTCGGCAAGCTACTATACTAACACAATGTTTTGGAAGTTTGCCTTGTGCTGAATAGTGGAAATTCGAAGTAGAGTAGTTTAGATAATGCGTAAAGAACCAGCACGGTTTCGGCTTCCACCACCGCCGCTCCAGCCATCATGTGCTCTTCAGATGCCACTTCTTATGATTGGACCTGGAACAGGAGTATCCGTATTCCTCGCTTTTTGTCAATATCTACTGTGGGTTCCCTTTTTGTAAGATTTCACGAGTGATTGTGTTGTTTTCACTATTCATTGTTTATTTTCAGAAACTTGAAACTGAGCGATCCTCAAAATTTTCCCAACGTGCCGCGATATCTATATTTTGGTTGTAGAAATTTGGAGAAAGATGCACTGTATATGTCAGTTTTTAAACTGTCGTTGAAGAAGTTCGCTTTGTTTCTCATTGCATATGTCAATCTTTTGAAGCTTCTGTAACCTTTTCGCGACAAAGAGTAATTTTGGTTGGCGGCTTCTTCGAGCGATGCCTAATGTGCGTTAACCCGTCATTTAATTCGATAACTGAAGCACTAGATGAGTTGTGAATTACGGATGTATAGAATGCGTGTTGCTCTATTGCTCCAAGGTTATCTATAATTTCTTCAAAATGTTATTTCGTCCTCAACCAACCCATCTATTCTTCCGAGGTTGGTAGATTGGTTCCACACGTTTTTGGATAGTCTGCAGAGATCGGTAGCTTCCTGTGGTGAGCAAATTGAACGCTCTGGCTGGGATTTCGTGAAAAATCAGCTCGACGAGCCATGCAAAGGAATTCATAAAGGGAAATCCCTCAGGTATCAGCAGACCCGCACGAAAATCGTCAGAACTCCATGAATAAAGGATGGATGCTGGAGGACGAGCCAAGTTGTAACGATTGTGAAGATGGGCTACATATAAATGAGAAATTCATGAGTGTCACTTTGGTTTTAAACACGTTCAAAGTAGTAGTTTTTGAAAGGCTGGGACGAATTCTCCACTTTTTAAATCTTTAGGGCAAAGGTGACAAGGGCAGACATCAATACATTAGTAGATACCATAGCATACTGATGAATAAAATTCCATTTTTGGAATCGCTTAGCCACTCGAGATATTTGATTTAACGAGAAAGAAACAAAATGCAAAAAATTGTTTTGTTTGCAGTGGTGTCGTTCAATGCGCTCAATGCCGTTACTCGGCTTCGCTCCATGCCGGCCAAGCTCATATTACATCCCACACTTGTTTGAGACCAGATGGCTATCATTAATCCACGAAAGATGGCGCCTACCTGTGATGAAGGTCTGCTGAGCTCAAGCATATCAGGATTAGAAGGGCGGATCATCTCGACTAGAGTTCAGCGACATTCATTAGGAAAGAAAAACCTTCAAGCAGAGGTCTCAACCACACGCAAAATCTTAAGAACTGCATCTGTAGTGAATGCGGAGAAACGAGTCGGATGCAAGAGGTGGTGGGATCCACACAGAAGTTCAAGATCCTGTCGCCGTAGAGTAAGCTCGTTTGTTTTCTTGGTAAAAAAAAATGGTGGATTCTAGTCGTCTTTAGATTAACTAAGAAGGATTGGAAATGTTGGTTTTTTGTTAAAATTCGAAACTAGTTTAGCCACCTATAAACTGAAGTCAATTCCTACCTCTAAACTCGTTATAGTTTTTGTCATCATATCTTGAAATAGATTCCATCAACGACTTCTCTTTCAAAAGATTTTGTCGATGGTGAAGTGGTTTTTGAAATAGCTTCTCAATTGTCGGTTGCTATCGAACTTCTCTGTCTGTTGTAGAACGATAATTTCCCTGTCAGTTGAACAGGTCCTCAGTGCACTAAAAAGAAGGATGATGCTCTCAGAATTGATGAATCCCTGAGAGATGTGCCTGCTTCGACTTCGTTAAGCATCGTTGAAGGTGATTGAATGCATATCTGAACTTTACAATCACTAGCGGTAGCCTACCGATGTATCGAACCAGCGCTGCTATCCTACCATACAAGTCAGCTACTAATTTGCCGATCTCGGAGGGTTGGGGTGCTTGGTGGGCCTGCAGCGCCGGACCGACTTCATGTGTATTGCACAGCGCCACCGACCACTGCGCCACACGCCGTTAAATTCAAGATAAAAGTAACATTCTAAAGAAACTTTGTTTTGCTCTAAGAACGATAGTTTCTTTTATAATTTGTCGGTTCCTGAGGTCATCAAATGCAGTGGTTGTTGAAGAGCTATTGGGAGTCGTTGAAAGAGCGACTTCACTGGCGAATGCATGAAACATTTTTCTGCTAGTTGTAGTGATGAAATGAAGTCCTATGTGCGTGAAGGGATACTCACAGAGTTGATTTTATGCGAGAGTCGCGGAGAAGGTGAACGACTAAAGTATGTCCAAGATGCTTTGAGACAAAGAACTCAACAGGCAAGTAGAGGTGTTTTCAGTTTTTGAGACTGCAGTACCTGTTATAGAATTCACTTCTGAAAACGTTCCAGGTCTGTGACTTTTTGGCGAATTCCAGCTGCGATAGTCCATCTCGTGTTTTTGTATGTGGTGATGCCAAAGGCATGTCGAAGGATGTTTGGCAATGCTTCCATGATATTATCAAGGAAGGGATGGGTGCGTTTTCGAAGGCGACACACTTTTAATTGATTTGAAGTGACGTTATCAGAAAGCTATGAATGTGTTGCTAATTTGTTTCAAAAAGTAACCTGCACTTATTTCTTAAGTCAAACATTCAGGCAAATCCAATGAGGATGCAAGACTTTACTTGACGGAGTTGCACAAGACTGATCGATTTATTGAAGATGTTTGGTCATAGATCGCACAAGAACCGTTGGTGACAATTGTTTATGCATTTTTTGTGTTCATGACTTGTGTATAACCCATTAAAAGACTGTCCAATCATAAGCGCAGACCAGGTTCCTAACATTTTCGCAGACTAAGTGCTCTTAACCTTCCTGTGTTTCTAGCTGGAATGCTGAAATTCGAATGTATTTATATATGTAGTAACAATTCGCTTACTAGAATTCTATTCGCACAGCTTAAAAAGCTGCTTCAGGCAAGGAGCATTCTGATTTTATGGTTATTTGTTATTCTAGACTGAAGTGTTTTATTGATGATTTGAGTTTTCAATATTCTACAATTCATGCGTTATTTGCAGTAAAGTCATCCGTAAGTTGTAGTACTGTCTGCGTAGAAACATATTCCGGACCGGATACCATGTCTAAATTTTATTGCTTGTACCATGGATTTTGTTCCAGGGTTTTTTTTCTTAGCGCTCGCAGGATGAGTTACGTAAGAACCGTATAGTCTATCATGAGCTGAAAAAGTATTTCTATTCCCGTAATTCATTTCCCGTGACGCTTTCTACATATTTTTCTTGGTATCTGCCTTGTTTGATGACCAAAGAGTTCTTCATCATGCAATAGAGGTTTTGCCGAAATTTAGTAGCTGGACCGGATTGGGAACAGACAGCATGGGTGCCAATAGAAGCATAACTAAGGTTAGAGTCTGCGGAACCACCAGAGTAGGTAACCTTTCTAGACTTTAACGACTATTACAGTGAGTTCGACAGTGTTGAAATAAAAACCATCCGCGACGACTCGTCAATCAAGGAAGAATGAGCATAGGGTCTCTAGTCCACTGCTAACGCAACCGTAGCGTGAAGGTATGCTCATTCTGCCCTAAGAAAAAGAGGATCTACCAACCTTACATCATCTCACCAATCCACTCATTGTTGTCAAGTAGGCAAGAACTAGACCGTTTAATGTTGACGGAAATGACAGGACCAGAGATGGGAATTCTTGGAAGAACTGCTAGTTATATCGAAGTCGGTTTTCCAAGGAAATTCAGAGACAGATGATATTGAATGAGCTCAACGATACTGGGACTGGAAAAGATATGAAACGGCTAATAAATACTGAAATCATTTTACGAAAGCAATCGAAGACTGACTGAGGTGAACATCACCTTAATTAATCAGCAAACCACAAGTTGCTTACATCTGGGCCGTCAAAGGAACATCATGTTACGTCTGTGATCTGTGCTCTGGTTTCAGGACCACTTTCATTTAACCTCTTTATTGATCAGTAATTCACTGTTTTCTTGATCAGCCAAAACAAGATTGTTATTGCAGTAATTATTCATTCAAAATACTAGAAATTACGGCGATTTCACCTTCTTCAGGGCCTGGAAAAGCCAAACTGACACACAATCTGCTCGGTCAAACACCTTCGTAACCTCAGCCGAGAAGCTTAATGTATAAAGTTTTAAAGTTGTATAAGAAATTACACAAGAAATACTTATGAAAGTACTTATAGAAATAAGTTAAGGTACTTGTGGAAGTGTTTGGCTTAGTAGATTGAGTGCCAATTTCACTCATCCAGACTCTGAGGAAGATGAAACCTCCAAAACGTTAGCTATTATGAGTGGATAAATACTTTAATAGGAACTCCTTGTTTGCTCATCAGGAAAACAGTGCTAACTGATTTTCGGGTGACTTAAGTGAATTCGAGTAGAAATAAAGCACAAAAGGATGAAACTCTCGGCGTTGATCAATCCGTGAGCAATACGCGATGCATTCGACTTTATTAAGCAACGTCGGAAGAGATTGGATGCATATCTTGCCTTTAGAATGGGTCGTAGTGGCGTGCCGATATATCGAGCCAGTGCTGCTATCCTCCCAGACAAATCTGGTACCAATTTACCGACCTCGGAGGGATAGAAGGTTTGGTGAACTTGGGGCGCGGAGATCGATTCCATGTGTATTGCAGGGCGCCTCCGATCACTGCACTACACGCGTCCTCATAGTTCTAGTTTCTCATTTATTAAATTTATTATTCGTTCCAGCCAGGTGCATAAATTGTTCATTGCGTTCTGCTCGCTCTAAGGAATAAAGAAGGATCGTGTGTTTCTTCTATGGCTTTCGTGAATAGATATAGCATTCCTTGGTGTTTGGTGTTTCGTCTTCTTGCTATGCGCTTGACATCCCATGGAAAGCAGTCGCTAACAGACGATGTGCTACGGCTGTTGTTAAGACGGCTCTTGTCCACGAACAAGTCGGTTTTTGACATCCTGGCAAGTACGCGACTTCTCTGCTGTTCATCGTTAGCGTAGCTCGGATCTTCAGATTCATTCTCTCACTTGCGTGATACGTAATCCTTCCAATGTCATAATCTCCATAGCACATTCACTTACTTTGACCTCTTCTTCATGTGCCTGGATATCGTTCCGGTTTAGGATAGGTACGATAGGGTAGTAATATGAGCCAAAAAGGTGTACACGAAGCCGCTCGTTTGTTGCCGTGGTCACTACACTTCCGACATTCTTCTAAGCTGTCTTGTTCGCTCGTTTACCAACATCTTCGACTGTCAAAAATATGAGCACTACATACTGGTTGAGTACCGCCGACAAACAATCTCGGCAGTTGAGATTCAAGTATTTCGATGGCAGCAATAGACACGGGAGTTCTGTGTCGATCTGTATGCTACAAGTTTTGCGTGTTGCTAGAGCCGAATCAGAGTTGAATCCCTTCGAATATTCCAGTATTCCAATATTCATCCCTTATTTGTGTGACATGGGGTAATCCTAGCATCCTGCTTTCGACTGCGTGTTCTATAACCCTGACTGATACTTCATCCTACTTCCGCAGCGACCAGGTTTCTGACGGACATGTTAAGGCGGGAAAAATCGTGGGGTCAAAAAAGTGGACATGATGGCCATGATGATGGGTGTTCTTTGTTTTCTTCACTACATGCTCGATACGTTGAAAGCTTCCCAAGCCACTTGTTTTCTTTTGCTCAACTCTGGAGCGAAGTCGTTCACCATACTGATTTCCAGACCTAGACAGGCGTGACTGAAACACTGGATCATATGAAAATATTCATTCCGTTGAGCGTGAATGCGGAGTACGTAACCAATCCTTTCCTCACGAACAGCTCCAGAGCATAGCAGGACATAACAGGCGGCTTGAAATGCAAAGAAAATCAAAGATTTAGTTGAAAGAACAAAAACATCCGAAACTGAGTCCACTGTTCAACTTTGCGATTCTTCTTACCTTAACAATTTGCAGACTTCAACACGACACAGGCAATTTGAAGAAGCGCTCAGCTTTATCGAACCCTTTATCGCGATATGATTCCAGAAGTGTTCAGTAAAACACAAGCTTAAGAGGGATTCGATGTCCCACGGTGTGTTGGCTGTAAATGCTTAATGTCTAAAAAAAATAAGTAGTCCGAACATGTGGTTTACACTGAGAATAACTGCTGAACAAGATCGGTTAGCGAAAGGGTTATATGAAGTGTTGAACAAACATTTAGAGCACTACCATCGCGATGCTTAGACATCTTCATCAAGGTCCTAAGAATAGATGGTGCCTCGATCAAACAGAATACACTGGGTTACGCTGCTTCTTCGCGAGAACGAATGGGTTTTTGGTGAAGGTCATCGCCGTTCAGCCAATGATCACCAATAATCAACGGGAGCCCGAGTGAAGTGGGTAATATGTCAGATGTTTACCACCAATATCCTTTTGTTTGATGATTGCATCCGATTACTTGTGATGTTACGCTCTGCGCTCGCATATCGCACGTAAAGGGTGTTTTTAATTTCATCTCATTTGTCGGCCACAACGAAGATTCTTGGAAGATTGTTGAGGATTCTTTGCTATGATTATTGATTTTCTATAGTATAAGCGACTTATATTTGAGTTTGAGTATAGGAGGTTGACCCGCTTCTCACAGCTTGTGTGCAATCACTTGTGATGACTGGTGTGAACACGAGCCTTCGATTAACGTCAAAATTTCAACTGCGTCTGGTTGTATGGTACGCCACCAGCCAATAGTAGATGAACCAATCCCTGAGAAAAAATAAAAAAAATGGCACTTTCAATAAGTTGTGGTTTCACATAAGTCGCACAACTAAATTGTTCATCATGAGATAAAACACCCTGCTTCAACGGCAAACACATTTATTTACCTTGGTAATGTTAACTCCTGCATGTTTTCAAACAATTTACTTCTCAAGAACTCCCCGCGTTGAGCTGACGCGAGGTTGGTATATTTGTTGTTGTTGTGATTCGATGGTTGGCGTTTCGACGACTTAGTCTTTATCAGACCCTCCACGTACTTTCTAAGACCATTCATACTATTTATCGAATTATCTATAGTACTAGTGAAGACTTCACGTTCAGAGCTCAGCGAGCTACACGAGGGTCTAGAAAGCTAAACAATAAAATGAACGGGCCTCGATTTCCTAGCCACGAAAGAGCCGTCGATACGGTGACGTTGGCCAGGACGAGCACGGAAAGGCTGCCTACATCCCAGCACCATTCTAAGCTCCCTAAATCGCAAAGGCCTAAAGTGACGAACTGTGCCAATAATGCACGATCACTTGCATCTGAGTTTTCTGTAGAAAAGTTGATCATGCAGGCAAGACGTCATCGGACTGTATGAGACGAGAGGACGCCCACCATTCAGCGCCATGTGTGACACCGGAGAAGAGCTGTACCTCAGAACACGCGAGAGTAGAGGAGTAGCCGGCAGCGGCATCCTTATCAACATGGGTTTGGCCATGAGCATCGATTCATTCGAATAGCTAGCAACCCGAATCGAACGTTTACTGTTGAAACAATGTGGATCACTAACGGCTTTGACAATCTTCGTCGTTTACCCACCGACATCAAGTCATGATGAAGAAGAAATCGAAGCGATATATATATATATATGTATATATATATATGTATATATATATATATATATATACAGAAAAGCAAACGTTTCTTTAGTCGTATGGAGCTTTGCGCTTGAGATTTTCTTTTTGGACACAAGGTACCGTTGACTCACGCATACTCGTCGTCGCTGGCATAAAGTTCACGAATCTGTTTGCTCTGTTTCTATATTCATAAATGCCTTATAACGACAAGCGTACAGATTCAATTTTTAGATCGATAATAATGGATATATATATGTATATATATATATATATATATATATGTTTATATATAGACTAGAATTCCCACTGGGAGAAACAATTTTAACACCGTCTGTCATTTAGCCTTGGTAGATAAATAATCAACATGGCAATCTCACCTGGCAATGATCTTTTTGACCGCAACATTGGGAGGACGAACGGACCATAGACTCGGATCATTGGCTTCATCTTCAGTTCTACTGTGCAAATCCCTGCACTTCTCATCTTCGATTCGTTTCTCTCGCATTCATCGTCCACACTGGTCTTCGAACAGCACGCTTTTTGCTTCGGCTGTTGCTTGACGATTTCATCTTTTTTTATAGAATGCTGGATGAGCGTATCCTACTTGAAACTTGGAGATAGCCGGACTAATCAGTTCCACGTAGACCGGAAGAAAGCGATTAGGAAGGGGTTGAACTCATAGCGCCTTTGCTTCCCGACCCACCTCTCTACAATTCAATTTCACAAATTTTTCTGTTAATAATCATGGTTTGAAAAGTAGATCAACCTCAAAGCGTTATTTTTCTGAAACTTTGTAATCTAATGGCACGAGTAAAATATTGACTTTATTCTGTTTGTTTGTACAGCTCTCAACCACAATGATGCTGAGATATTTGCAAAACTCCGCACCGCAGGTTTTTGCGGTGGGGAACTAACGCGTTATCACCCTCTCCGGGGAGCAACGCGTTCACCACCACACTATGCGGGTCCTTCGTTTCGCCTGTTTCTCTGCTACTTTTGTTGATCAGGCTATCAGCTTCATATCTACGTTCATTTCTACTCAACAAGCATAAACGACAGTTCGTGCATACATTATACTACTGCATATCACTCATTGGATCTCACACGTGGTCTCACTCCAAAGTCTAAAGCCAAAGCAGTAGGGTCTACAGCAGATGCAGTTCAGGGTCACGGCCAACAATGAAGGTCCACGTCAACACTAAGAAAAGCGATAAGGTAGAGTTACTGTGTCCACCACCGAAGCAATAAACGCCCTACAAAAGAAGTAGGACAACTTGCCTTCTTTCTAAAGATATTAAGCAAATTTAGCTAGCGACATCATCTTAATTGCAGTCATGGGTGAATTACATATCGAAAAGCTTTTGAATACAAGAAACCTTAATTTGAGCACTGTAAAATGCCAGAGAACTCTGTGAAGATGAAACCGTCTCGTCGTTAAGTAACACAAAGAATATGAATGTTTCTTTGCTTAGACTTTTAAAAAAAGGGTATGCAGATGCTTGTCTCATCTTTATTCGTGTTTTACTTCTTGTTCATAGGAGCCAAACAGAAGAAAGAATGTTCCTTTCGCAATAATGAATCCACAACTGAGAGCGTTTTGATAGACATGGCCCTTTGCCTGAAATAACAGTGTTTAAGTTTTGAATTTTATAAAATGGATCTTCAATTTGCCATATCTATCTGCTGAAATGGGAAAAAAAGTTTGCTTTCACGAATCCATGTGCTCTAATACCGACCTCCTCATGGAGATTCTTGAAAATGAGCTGCATCACAGCTGCGGCAATGCCACCGTACGTGAGCGAAAGCAGGAAGTAGGTGAACGATAGGTTCACAGTTACTAATCCTACAGCGAAATTGAAAATAATTGCAGCACCAATCGTACCAGCAAGAAGCGCTACACGATTTCCGTTGGCGGATAGTGCAACAGCCTAAAACATAGAATTATACGATTGTAACAAATAGGCAATGTTCCTTATCTTTGCTTTTTTATCCATCTCATTTAATAGAGATGAACGTTGGGTTCAAGATACTTTTCGTTTCTTGATTAGTAGGTAGAACTGCCCTAGATATTTTTTTTAATAAAATTTCCAGGAATAACCCAAAATTCTTGAAGACAGTACCGGAAATGACAGAGCTGTAATCGCTGGAGTGAGAACAGCGAATGGAATACTGCTGAGATACAAACTGTTGATGACGAAACCCATCAGTACACCTTGCACAATTGCCAGCGACAGCACTTGGAAGCGAATAGCAGCATCGTCTCCACCACCAGAGTTCTGCACAAACATCACATGTTGAAAGGATATTCAGGAAATGTTACCGTTGCCCAAATAATCTGTATTGGCCGCCATGAAAGATCTTTGAAATACATCTCAATCGCACCTCAAAGCGGGTGCCCAATGGTCTTCGATAACTAACGACGCATTTACTTGTGACTTTATATCCATCGAAACTAGTAGGTACGGCACAACGACATTTGTTCATAGAGGAGAATATCACAAAGCGAACATTCACGGTAGTTATATGATAGCTAGTGGTCACTGACAGCATCATATTAGAATGGAATACTCACAAGTATGTCACTTAGTGCAGAAACATAACCCACCTTAGTGATGGAGTAATGAGCATAACCTGGAATGGCAAGGAATGCTAGAAGGGCAGCACCAGATTTTCCCAGAAACGCCGAAAGTAGTGGACCTAGTATATACGAGCCGACAATAATACCAGCGTTAGCAAAGAATATCATCAGTGTGGCCCACGCAAACACCTCAACAACGGGCTTCGTTGTTGGAGGAACCGAACTCTGAAGTCGAGCGATATTTAACGGCCATAGCAGTGACTATTCATCTCTCCTACCGTATCTCGAACGGCCGTGATAAGCTCTTGAGTTTGCGGCTCGACTTGGTTTCTCGTTTCTTGAATCATTTGCTGAGCAGACTGTCCATACTCTTCACCAGATTGGCGAATGGTTTGCATAGCGTCTTCCAACTCATGACGATAGCGTTCCACAACTTCAACAACGGCATCCATACCGTTAGAGTTGCGCAAGTAGATGAATAATTAACCTTACCCGATTTGTCTCCTCTTATACTCCTAATCTGCTTAGCAGTGATAGCATTCATTTTTGATAGCATCAATTTGGAATCGATCATGTCTAAGCTTATCATTATGCTTGTAGAATTGTGTTAACTCATGTAGAATTTCCTGATAAGTTCGATTAACATTACGCTTATTTATTGGTTCTTTCTTCTCGCAGACTGCTTGTCATTCTCATCCCTCTCTCCTTTGTGTTCTTCCTCTTTCACTTCTATTTTTCCATTCTCTTTCTCCATTCCTCCCTAACTGTCTTTCTCTATGTCTCTTTTCTTTGGTGCAGGGAAGAGGAACTCATCTAATTTCATTAAACAGAGAGTATGGATATGTAAATCTGCTGATATGTTTACTCCCGTTTGTCAGCAGTCGTTGCCTCGGAGAACTTGCTAGGTCAATTTTATCTTATTACGATTCTCTTTGCCACAAAAATCCATCCTACTTTGAGGTTTTCGGACGCATTGATGTAATGCGAATGCACAGTTATCAGCTTATCGTACACCAATCCATTGTTTGTGTTACTGACAGGGACATGAATAATAATAATGAAGCGAATTATTTCTGTACGTAATAAATGCACCTGCAATACAAGCGCACTTGTATCCGAGTCCTCGATAGAAGACTTGATCACGCAGGCAAGAGGGATAAGATACGACGTCGTTGGACTAGCTGAGATGGGAAGACGCCACCCATTATACGCCGTTTGTGAGACCGTAGAAGAACTGTCCTTCGGAATATGCAACAGTAGAGGAGCCCGCGTTCTCGTCAACAATAGCCTAGCCATGAGCATCGAATCCTTTGGACAACTAACAGTCCGAAAAGAACATCTAAGATTTAAGGGATGTGGATCAATTCCTTTGACAATTTCGTTATCTATGCACCGGCAGCAAGCTGTAACGAAAAGGAAGCGTTCTCTATTGACTTAGAGAGGTTCTACAGGGAAGACCGTACATTCTTTACGGTCATCATTGGAGATTTTAGCGCCAAGACTGGACCAAGAAGAACGTCTGTAGAACGTCACATTGGAACCCACTGATTGGAATGGAGCGAGCAGAGTGAGCTGCTGTCTGAGTTTATCATGACGACCAAGTCAATCCATGGTAACTCGCAATTCCAGAAGCCCCACCCTCAACGCGACACGTGGGAGTCTCTCAGTGGAGAGTACCACAACGAAATAGACCACATCAAAGTATATAGAAGGTTTTGCCTAACCAATGTTGCTCTTTTCTTAAAATTTTGCTCTGGATCAGATCACCGCCTCCCTGGTTCAAAATCTAACTTTTCGTTGAAAGCAAAAAAGTCGCCAAATTGAAAAACGAAGTCCCAAAACCACCATAAACTGCAATTTATCTAGTTAATTCATCTGTTGTTGTGAAAACCTCTCAAACGGTATACCGCTTCATCGTGGGTGGGAGGTGTTCCTGGGTGTCATACTGCTTTGTACAGCAGGAGTACTCATCTCCTTGGCAGGATTCCCAAGCTGAAAAAGAGTCCGGCGTTTCGATCTGGAGGCCTAGTTAAGAATAAACCAATATCAGGTTCCACCACCGTCCTGGTATCAAAGTCGCATGGTGGCAAATCTCCCTCTGATCCACAAGGGCGGCGACTGCCTGTGCTGGTGAAAACCTGAGGTAGACTTTGGCAAGGCTGACTTCGGGACTACAGAGAACCACAATCGCTTAACCAGTAAATCTCCGAAGTTGTTGTGAAAAAGACGTTCTTAACAGCAATGACGAGGAATAATATCGTCTCATTAAACATCTTGCAAGCGCTATAAAAGCTAAGAGTTCGAAAATTGCCGAGAGATGTACTTCTCCAAGACAGTCGAGCTGATTGTCCGAAGTGGAATTGCACGAGATAAAGGCGACTGTACACTGACGTCGAAACCTTCAAAACAACGAGCCCAAAGCGTTCTAGTGAAAAACTGCATTACTACCACCTGGCTCCCCGCTCGCGATGAAAAAAGCACTTACAGGAAGTGTTATGTTTGTATCCTACTATATCTACAATAATCGCTTCGATTTTTAAGAGCGAAAAGTGAATAGTTTTGCCAAAGTGGTGTGACTTTCGGCACTTCTCATTTCTCTTCTAGCAAGTCTTATTAGTGCTAGGATGTGGAGGGATGCCACCAGGGCAGTGTAATGAATTGGTGACTCCTGTCCTAGTGCAAACGATTGCAATTTTAAACGAAGAGCTTTGAACCTTATTTAGAGTGAATATATCTGACGCTTCTTCATTATTCAAATGCTTTCATATTCTGCACCTTTTGATAAGAACATTGTGATTTTAAAAACTGTAGACTCAAAATAGCAGAAGGTGAAAAGGAAAAAAGCAAAAAGAATACCTATGTAAAAATTATTTCTAGAATAGTTTCTATTACTTTCTATATATATTTCTATATTTCTACTACTGTATGTTTCTGTAGTATGAATCACATCCACTGTTTCTCAAGTTGTGTGGCAAATGTCGTAGTACGTACATATTTCTATCCCATCCTAAGGAACATCGATCGCTATAAACAGACCTCTTATGAAGACCTATTTTTGCAATCTGAACTCGTTGTTAGTTATTACTGTCCAAAAGTCATTATGCATACAATAAGAAGAAGGGCATGAGAGTATTTGCAAAAGCAGCCTTCCGCCAGATGATCTATGGCTTTGAGAGGATTTGGAGATGGTAGCCGATGAATGTTTCCGGTAAAAATGCTGAACCTGTGCCAAAGACCACCTTCTCAGGAAGCATATAAATAGCCTTGTTAATTGCTCTCCTGGTTCGCCACTGTCAAGGTTTGTCCACTTTTTAGATCCGTACCGTATTGATCTCGTTTGTCACCAATGTAGATTATCGTGGTTGTTAAGTCATACTGCACGTAGTCATTATTGTACAATAACTCCATCATATGATTTTTAAATGACAGTTGCGAATTGTACATTAGTTTAGCATCACCGTCATTATGTTACGCTTCCCATCAGCCCAGTGTATCCTCATCAGCATCCTGTTCCTCATCCTCGTGTCAATGTTCACTGTTTATCAATTGCTCTGCGGTTCGTTGTCAGTAGCGGCGGCTATCCTCAAATGCGTTCTGCTTGCAACGCAATCGGTGGCCCACACTGTACGCCATGCGTACAAGTCCGCTAACCGGCCAACTTATGCTGTGTATTTGTTAAGCTGCTGTAGGCTTATCATTTTTCAGTCGTTATCTTTTTGGCCTATAATCCCTTAGGGAATGGTGGCACCCATCGATGCTCACACTTCACGTTGCAGACATATCGTTACCCAAGAGCAACAAGCCTGACCGTGTTCCGCAGATGACTCATGTCGTTCGTAGTCACTTACACCATCAATGCTGAGGTAAATTGCTATCTTCATTGATTAATGTGGAAGTGCATCCAACCGCTGTAGATATGAACTCTAGCATAGCCTGCGCGGCTTGTCTGTATCTCACTATTCTGGTTCTCTAGCCCACGGCATCTGAACCACTATACACGAAAATCTCCCAAGTTTTACGTGTGATTTCGGCTGCTGCTTGAGGATTTTCATTTCACCTCGAATGCCGTTCAATGCTGGTTGAGTCGGTTCTCCCTGAAGTCCTAGGATAGCCATGATGGAGCGTTCCCAATTATACTTTAGAGAGTGATTTTTTCGAGGCAGGTCCGCTACAAATTTTCTGACCCGGCAGAGATGAGGGGCTTTATTCGCACTGGGCGGAATCGAACTATTACCGTGCTTGTAAAGAGCGACATCACTCCCACTGTGCTATCCGCTTCCATCGTTATAATAATAACTGGCGAAAAAATAATACTTGTTGATAACCAAACCATTCTAGTTGTACCAATTGTTTAAGATTTTTTGCTTTTCACCTTCTGCTGCTTAGAATTTATAATTTTCAAATCATAGTGATCTTATCAAAAACTTCGAAATATGAAAGCTTTTGAGTAGTGATGAAGTGCTGGCTATGTTCACTCTAATTATGGTTCAAAACACTTCAGTTAAAATTGCAGTTGTTTGTAATAGCATAGTAGTCTTCTATTCATTACATTGCCCTGGTGGCATTAGTCCACATCCGATCACCGTCGAGACTGTGGCTAGAAACGAAATGAGTAGCTCCTGAAGTCGTACCACGTTGGTAAGGCTATTCATTTTTGGATCCTAGAAATCTATGCAATTTCTGTAGACTAGATTGAAAGCAAAGTTTACATTTTCCACATTGCACCGTGCATAAAACAACAATTATTTGGAAATCAGCGCTTGTAGAACAGTGTTGAATTATAGGGTGAAACTCTTTGAAGCGACGACGAATTTTATGACAGATTCTGCTACCGGAAATCCGAAAGGAATCGGTTCTTGAGGCTAAAGGCATGTGCAATTTTGAATAAGCGCCAGGTACAAGAAGGCGAGCACTTAACAAAAACTCGATGGATAGGAGAATTCCTCGGGTGTGATAATTTGATTTCCGCTACCTTATTTGTATTGGTACTGCGCTGTTGACGGTTTTTAGGGTGTTCTGATCTTATCCTGTCCGGACCTGGTACTGGTCCATTTCTCACCGACGAAATGCATGTCGGATTTCGGAAGGCAGAACCGGTGCTACAACATATCCGTCCTCCATATCACGGAGGGTGGGCGTGACTATCGAAGAGATCCGAGTAATATTCGTGAATGATTTTCTGCATTGCCTTTCTGGACGCTGTAACTGTTCCGTTTGGGCATCGGAGTACAGACATTTTGGTCTTGTGACTGGCGAAGCTTCGGTGGTCTTTGCGAATGCTTTTCCCAGCCTCTGCACCTTCGGCCGTTGCTGCTGCTCTTCTGTCTCTAAGATCCTTTTTTATCGCTTGTCTGCATTGCTCTGCAAGTTTGGACGTTTGCTCGCGGTTGCCTGCAGCTCGTGTGGTTCCACGCTGGCTTATCAGTTCGAGTGTTTCTGGAGACAGAAGTCTCTTGAAGTCCCTGCTTTCATAGCGCTAACATGAAGTTATTGAATGGACCGATCATATTCCTCGTCGATGTTATCGGTTTCGGTATCTTCCCAGCACCCGACTAATGAATTGTGTAAGTACCAGTTTACAGTGGTTAGGAAACTTCGTTTTTTGAATTTGGCACATTTTATCCTTTCTTCGAGAAGTTGAATCTTGCGCGGAGGCGGTGGTCCGTGTAGAAATTTGGGACAACAGCGTCATCGGCTAAGTGCACGACCGATAAGCATTGCTAGAGAGGTGAACTTCAGCTAACAAGGAATTTTTCCTGTTTTCTTTATTTCATCTTTTTTGCTCTCTGTATACTGCTCCTAGATAGAAGAACGCCGATGTAAAACTTGCATACTAAAGACGACTGGGAACTATAGAAGTTACAACCACAACGTTGCTGAGATATTTGCAAAACTCTGGACCGCAGGTGTCTATGGTGGGGAACGAACGCGCTATTATCCTTTCCGGGGAGTAACGCGTTCACCACCACACCATGCGGGTCCTTTGTTTCGCACGTCTCTCAGCTATTTCTATCGATCTTTTTGCCACAGCAATCACCCGTCAGCGGGGTTGATCTGGGGAGCGCAAATCGGCATAGAACCCAGTTAAGCTATGGCTGTAGTTGAAATCACAATGTTTAACGTTTTGTTTTCTGCCTTCTATAATTTTCATGGCAGGTTATTAAGCGAAATACAACCACAACGTTGCTGAGATATTTGCAAAACTCTGGACCGCAACGTTGTGGTTGTATTTCGCTTAATAACCTGCCATGAAAATTATAGAAGGCAGAAAACAAAACGTTAAACATTATAGAAGTTACGTTACACAATTCTACACGAATGAGATCATCGCCTACTTAGTGCGACATATCATTTCTAACGGAAAGGAGAAAAGCCGACAATTTCACAAAAGATATCCCAAAACCACCACAAATGGCGATTTATCAAGTTTATTAGTCGACCGTTGGAAAGATGCTGTTCTTGGCAACATCGACGAGCATACTATCGATGCATTCAACATCTTCACCTTAGTGCTATGAAACCTGTGGGTTCGAAAGTCACCAAGAGAAGTCTGTCTCCAGAAACACTTAAGCTAATACGCCAACGTAGAATTGCATAAGGTATAGACAACCGCTAAGTCACGTTTGAGCTGCCAAGCAATACAGACAGGCGATGAAATAAAACGACAAGAAAAGAGCAACAGTTGTGGTCGAAGCTCCAGAGGCTAGGAAAGGTATCCGCATATATCAACTAAACATTGCCAATTTAAAAACTAAGATGGTTATACTTCGACACCTACACGAAACAGTTACATCTTCTAGAAAGGCATCGGAAGAAAACACTCATGACTATTATTCGGATCTCTTCATTAGCAACATCGTTCTTCTGTCATACGAAATTCGCGAAAGTGGATACGTCGCCCTCCACGTTGTCATTTTCGAAATCCGACATGCTATTTTGCGTGTGAAGATCCTAACAATGCCTGGTTCGGATAGGATAAGGTCTGAACAATTGAAGAACATTCCGTCGGTTCTCACCAATACACTGGATTTTAACCGGTCGGAAAGCATATTTCCTATTCAGTGGGAGACCAGCAAGGTAGTGTCATTGTTCAAGAATGGAGAGCTCCACAATATTGGCAATTATCGCTCAATCTATTTGCTGTTTTTCGACTATAAACTGTCCACATAATTCATTCTAAGCAAGATTGACAGAATACTGGCCCAAGCAGAGCCGTTTAAGCAATTGCGATGAAAAGACTCATTGATGTATCGCAACAGTACAACAGACCGCTTTGTCTTACCTTCATCTATTTAAAGAAAGCGTTTAACTAAGCAGAAGTAATGAAAACACTGGACGTCCAGGACTTTCTCGGTGTCTCAAATTTCTTCGTGAACTACATAAAAATTGCAGGACCGGGACTTTTCACCATTCTACAACGATATTAACATCGACGTCAAAAAGGGGATTAGGCAAGACGATGCCACCTGGCAAAAAACATTTACTACCACCCTCGAGAACACCATGCGAACATTAGAATTGGGCAACATGGGGGTGAAAATCGATGGAGGGCAATTACACCATCTTCGCCTTTAGGACATCCACCTACCTACACATTAGGCAGATGGCTTCGTAACCAGTATCAATCAGCTACATTCGTACTTACAGCTCAGTTGTTCTGAGGCATCGTGAACATTTTCCACTTTACTGCTCATTTAATGTTGCGACAAATATCACTTGAATAGAAATGTTCATCTCAAGCGCGTCATTGTTCAGTTCACGTCTTAAGCGACAGTGGCAGATGCCGAGAAGAAGTGTGTTCCGAATGGGCCCGATGCCAAGGTTTGCACCACTCTGTTCACCACAGCTTGCCACATTTCTCTCGACCAATTCGCCATGATGACGTTTGTGGTCTAAACAAGCCTTCTGTTTTCAAAATGTATTTGCATACAAGGAAAGCTATCCAGACCGTGAGAGCTCCTGAAATTGATAAGTGCTGATTGGGAATACCCATTACACGCATGCCATCGCCTGTCGAACACATTTCATTCGCCATTCCAGTGCAAATGGCGGTCACCGTGTTGCCCATAATAATGCAGTTCTGTGGCATCATAGGCATAACTGAAAGGAAACATAAAATGGCATCCGGTTTAATAAACATTGCGGTGGAGATTTGTCTTCAGTGAAATGGGCTACGCGTTGAGTTGATCAATCGAAAAAGTTTCTTTAAAAAAGAGTTTCTTTACTGCAAAAGATATTTTTCGCACATAAGGGTCATATGTTCAAACATGCGTTTATAATTCACGTTTATGTTTTTGTATTTTTTCAAGGAATGTGTTTTTTCTTATCAGCCGTTTTCTGGCCTTTCAGTTTTTATACGTCCACTCCAGTGAATGTGGTTAACACAACAGTGTCTTTTAGATCATTGCATGAAATGGACATGTAGTTCGAAATGATTTTGTGAAATAATTAGATCAGAACTCTGTAGGGCAATGGGCATTTTACAGTGCAACTATAAGCAAAGCGGTATTTCTCAAAATTTGTCTTTGGAGGATAAACACACGAATGTTCTGTTGGAATCAGCAAAGTTACGTTTGAAAACGTAGCCGCAACATCAAGTGTGTAGAAGGATGAGTTTACTACTCTTGCTGTTTTATATGGCTAAAGAAGCGTAGTGAACGAAACACCGAACAATTTCTAACGCTTCCCTTGTTACCTTGAAGCTTTCCGCTTGCGATCTGTTTAACGGGCGCAAGATGCTATAGACTCACTCATATTGTTCATCATTGGGCCAGGATTCACAAATACGGTATTGCATTGCAGTGGAGTATAATTGACCTGAACAGCAAGTTGACCCAAAATTATTGCTATTATAGCATCTGAGAGGCCCGCGTTACGACCTTGCCGTTCGAGAACATCGAAGACCTAAAGAACGAAATTTTAAACTTCTGGAAAGGTTTATATAAACGTAAACGTTTTCAATTAAGTTATTTTTAACCATACAAGATGTTCAAAAACTAGAAGGTTGGTGAATTATCAAAAAAACTGGAGATCGTCTTCTCCAACCGTTCAAAAGCATAGAGACAAAAAGCTTGAAAGCCAAGAGCTGTGAACTCACTGCTTGCATTACAATACGTTGTACATATTCCTGAGCTACCATCATGCTGGGTGCAATACCAGGAACCTGAGCAGGAACATTGGGTTCGGTGGTAAAGACCATAGCCACTGGTAAGCTGAAGCCGGTCAAGGTGAAGCTAATAGTCCTTGCTGCAACAAAATTTAGAAACTTTGCTGTTAAAAAAACGTTTATTATTAGTCGTAGAGATAACTATCGAAGAAATACCATTTTGTTATAGCTATTCCTCAGGACTTTTTTTTCTCAAACTCGTGCTGTTGGAAATATGTAATTTTTGAAATCACAATATTCTATTGAAAAGGTTAGGGTTGTGAAAGCTTTGAATAGTTTTGAAATGTTAGATATATTCACTCTAATAAAAGTTCAAACGCTGTATTTAAAATTGCAGTTTTATTTTACTAATATGACAATCTTCCATTCATCACATTGCCCTGGTGGCATCGCTCCACATCCCAACACTGTCGAGACCGTGAGTAGCAGCGAAACGAGGAGTGCCGGAAGTCGAAACGAGGAGTGCTGGACCATGTTGGTAAAACTATTCGTTTATTTTCCCTAAAAATTTAAGCAATTACTGTAGACTCGAGTGAAAACAAGGTTTACGTTTTCTGCATTAGATCGTTCGGAAGCAACAAGTATTTGGAAATCAAAACTTGTAAAACAATCACGCTAGCGTGGCAGGAATTTTGCAGCTCTTCTGCTTCTCTGAGAGCATAAGGTGTCTCCAAAATCAGTAATCCTAAGTGAAACTCTTCGGAGTGAGTTTGGGGTTTGTGGCAAATTTTGCTAATGGAAAGTCCGTAGGAATCGGTTATTGTGGTGAAATGTATGTCGAATTTTGAATGGGATCGAGGTATTAGAAGGCGACCACTTTAAAAAAAATTCCATCGATGGGAGAATAGCCCAGGTGCACGGCTTAAATTGGGCTGGCGTTATTTCATCTGTATTGTTGCGACATAAAATCGCGGGTTCCCATAAATAAAGAAATTCACATTCGACGAAACGCCGTCGCTAGAAGTGCACTTTTCAGAAAGGTTTGTCAAACGAATTATCATGTGACGGAACCAAAATACCACTTTTGATGCGAAATCCTTACAGCAGCATTTTTCTATGCAAAATAAATGGCGTTGCTTTAAGCTCTGGTGTTCTCATTAGTTTTTCTCAATTGCTTCGTAGGTGAAGTGACCTTTGTTGATGCAGAGTTGGACTGATAGCCAAAACAAGAAGTTTTACAGAATTTTTCTTAATGATGCTGAAAGGGGCACGGAGTTGGATAGCACCAAGAATCCGCCAATATGAGAAAGGCAAAAGGAAATCGCGTTAGAAATAGTCACTTGAAAAACAACCATGTTAGAGAATGAGGTTTTTGAGATACAAGAACACTTGACTTTGTTGTTATAGCCAGTAAGATAAGAAGGGAAAATGGACGTTGTGAAGAAAGCGAATGAGGTGGCACTGGGCTGTGGCTTTTTTGGCCACGTTTTTAAACATTCCAGGTTTCTAATAAAGTAGATGCTTTAAAAGGGCGTCAACTTCTTCGTAATTTTTCCACAATGTGCAGACATAACAAAAATTTGTTGCTGTTCATTTCATGAAGTCAAGTCTTATTCCACTTGTCAAATGATTGCAAACACGTTGGTGATTCATTTCTGAACGCATTGGAGAAAGCTCATCTGAAAACCTTGAATTTCTTTTCTACAAAAATTTTAGTGAAACCTTTGAAGTGCTCGGAAGCTTTCTGATTAGCAAACTGGATTCAGTGCGATTCCAGTGTCATCGCTAGCGGATTGTAGTAGAACTCGCTCTACACTTAACAAGAGTGCTGTGTAGCATACGGTGACTTGTCATCGGCCATAAAGCAACAACCTGATGGCTGGATGTCTTGTGAATCAAATGCAATGTGTGAAACTGAGCATTTCACTCATTATAATATGTTAGCAGAATCCACGGCTATCGTAACGCAAATTGTTTTCAAACTGACTATCATCTAATCTCGGATGTAATAATCACTCAAATTACCAATAATCTTGGATTATTGTGCTAAAACGAGGACGATATAGATGTTTGTTTGGCTCTGCTGAAGACGAATACATTGAAACATTTGCGGAATAAACATCATCAGCATCGTGTTAGCTTGCGAATCTAGAATAGTTTTAGATTGTTTCCTCTTCTTCGCTGATCGAGAGCACTGACATCGCCATAAACACTCTGACGAGAATTTAAAGAACGCTAAGTACAGCTGAACAAGCAGTTCCGTGTTTCGGCAGTTCTCTATTGTAATAGTTCCTTGTTATAGCAGTTCCGTGTCACTTTAGTTGAGTTCCTCATAGGTAGACAGTTTTGTCACAGCATTCTCCTAGCGTTTTCAACAAGATACCTCACGTTAATGGAAAATCCAGCTGGTCTTCATAGTGCGGTGGTGAACGAGTTAGTCCCGGAAAGGGTAATAGTACGTTCTTGTCCTACCGCAGGCACCTATGGTCCGCGGTTTTGAGAATATCTCGGCATCATTGCGGTCACTCTAGCGATTAAAGTTTCTTCAGAAGGTTTCTAACATTCAGATGGTCAACTTTATGAAGCAAAACCAATCAAATTAGCACTTTATTTTCTTTCGGAATAACAAATATCTCAGCACCGATTTCTTCCACACATCCCGATCATGGAAGTGCTCGCTGATTTTTTCACGTAGAGATGTATCGGCAAAAAGTACAAGTTGAACTGACGGCTACCCATAAGGCTTTCGCTACGGAGGCTCTAATTAGGAAAATTCCGGTTAAAATTGGTCCACGTGTACTGCCCTAGAGAGATATATTTGTGTTCACTCCCAAAAGAGATCCATTGTGATTCTGTAGGTTTGAGATTTGAAAAAGTAGCCTATTCGTTCGCCTGTGCTTCCTTATCACAGAACCAGGTGCGGAGGCTTTCAGAGTTTTCCCATGCCGAAGCGAATTTTGAAACCTTTTTAAGAAACAAATTTTATAGATTTTCTTCAGAAATTCTTCTTTCATACCTTAATGCTATATGAACAGTGAAAAAGATAATCTCAAAACAAGAAAAAGCACCACATGTTTCATCGTCTTAAGAACCTATTTCATATCGGTTAAGAGCGGGATCGTTCTAGAACGTTGTTGTGCGGATTGCTGCAGCGTGTCAACAAAACGTGGCTTTTGAGTCGCATAATTTTAGCTTAGATTTGAAGAAAGGTTTATGACTGAAGTATGAGGGGACTCTTGCTTTAAATGGAAACGGCTATTATGGATTAAACTGCCAGATTCAGAAAAAACAGTCATTCATTCAAACATTCAACAACATTCAAGACACTCAAGAACCTCACTAGTAGTCGAAGATTGTTAAGGTTTATTGCACTTCAAATATGTTGATGAAAACCTTAGAACGAAAATTAGAGAACAAAGAACACTCGACCCGTGCCCATATTCTCGACTCCACGATTCCTCCTGCCTTACCGTATGCGTCAGCAGCCTGGTTGCCACATAAGCAAGAGGAGAGACCACTCCGTGTTATTGAACGCGCAGTCGAAACGTCGATACTGATAATCTCCCGGATCATGCAGGTGAGGAAATGGATCTGAAGCTCAAATTTGCGCGAACGATCGGAAATCAAAGACGCCGTTCCACACGCCAAATGTCGAAGATAACATTGGTCGGAAACGTAACGCACAGGAACGACAACCGATGGACAAGAGCCTGGAAGAAAGGTTTGCTGCTCAACGAATCTCAAGAGCGAACAAAAACATCTGGCCTACCTTTTTACGCTGTGGGCAAAAATGGAAGATTGATTTGAGCTCGATCGAGTCGTTCTATGATCAATAGATTGGCAGACGACAGGGGTAAATTTTCTGTGACTAGGAGTCGAAATCCTTCGGCATTGATAACGTTCTGAAGCATTCATATTAGGTTTTTTAGTAATGGAATGCCGGAGAATGTCATGGTTAATTTTTCAAACCCCCAAATTTCGCGAACTTCTACGGCCCTCTACTGGGTGCAAATACGGACTTTCTTCGCCCTATTCATGACGACCATTTTAAATTGAGTGTCTTACGACTAACGCATTCACAATAAAAGCGTTATGCTTCGCCGTGGCTTTTACATAAGAAAGCGCTACTCGATAATAGATTGTGAAGTACTAAAGAAGGAGAACAAAAACATGAAGTAATATTTCGAAAAACATGAAGTGTGCAAAAAGTGCCACTCGATGTTTCTTCTTATGAAAGTGGATGAAGGAGTAACCTTGTGGTTTCTGCTTCGCCGAGACAGCCGTTTTGAATGCTTAAAATGTTCTGAGAAGGTTCAAACACTTGCACGCACCTCAACCGAAAGCGTTGTAACTATTGTGCTTTTCTCCATCGGCTTAGGTTCTCCAGCCAAGTGAAGTATCTCGCTAAACATTGCGTTTGTGAAACAGCTGCAAAATCAGCACTGATTTACTCATTTCTCCAAACTTTCGTAGAATGACCACCAGGAAGGTTTGAAATCTTGCCTTCTTGTAATAGGCCGTAAATTCGATCTATTCAGTATTTCAAGTTTTTGAAGTACTATAAATTTTAACCTAAAATGGGATTTGATAGCAATTTCAGCTGGCATAACAGAAAAGAAACTGCTCGGAAGTTGGTTCGGTATTGGGTTTTGGAAGACTGTTTACTGATATCAGCACATCAAGAAAGACGAAAGTAGTAATGGAAAGTCTTTTTTTCACTATGCGAATTGCACTACTGTTGCAATCGAAGTAGTGTGCGAAGCTTAAGGGTTCACTCATTTCCAATGTATTAGCGAGTTTCAAACTTTGGGAACGAAAATCCTTTGTTTCAATGGATTGAATGGAGAGAAAACTCCTTTGTTTCTGTTTCGCTGATGACAAATCGAAAGCACCGACAGCGCCATCAGCTCTATGTCGAAAATTTTATGAACGATTCATAAAGCTGAATAAGCAGTTTCGTGTCATTTCAATTGAATCGATGAGAAACGAATTCCACCACTGGATTTTTATTGCGCTTTGAATACGAGAGTGTACGCACTCGGATAATCTAAGCCAAAGGAGAGAAAACATCACATTTGCCATGCACACAGTTGAGGATAGTGTGAGGGCTTGAAATCTCTCTAGAAGTATTTTAGAATACGAACAATCGCATCAAAAACTGTGCAGATTTCCACGGTGGTTCCTTTTCACAACAACAACCTTCACAGACTATTTCCACTGTTCCGGCTTTGTGCTCTCCTTGAAATACTTCGTGTTTTTTCTATTCGACTTGCTTTTCACTTAAAGCATCAACAGTGAATGAGGCTTTTATAACGGATGCTTCATTCAGAACAACCAAAAATAAAAATGGCCTACTTTAGTCGACCGATATAAGCGTGTGTTGACTCCCACTACAGATCCGTAGTACTTTCTTAAGGTTGGAGATTTGTGAATGTAACCATTGCATTTGTCTGCACTTCGTTACCACACAATCTGACATGGACGCCCTAAGGCAATCTTCGAAGTATGTGTCACGATCCTCGCACGCGAATCAAGAACACAGGCGCGAAAACTCTCGAGGCATTCTGGATTAATTCCAGAAATCCGAAAATGAACCGCAGGGAAGAATGCCTCATTATCACGCGTGATATAGGGCTGTATATAAGACTGCTATTCTGATGGAAGGGGCACATTATACTTCCATGTGATTTCTGTGCAGTTGGTCCCTACGTGACATACTTAGTGGAAACCTCATAGAAAGCGGTGAGTGTGCAAAGCTGTGTTCAACGTGATTGAAATCTTGGTTTGGAGTTTCTTTGTTTGGTTATCGAGGCGTCTGGCCGAGTGGATTGCTATCAACTTGACCTTTCCAGGCCCTGAGGAAGGCGAAATCCGCCGAAACGTCAGCTTATTCGTGAATAAAGAATAATAACACCTCGCGTTTGCTCAACAAAAATATGAAGAATTACTTTATCAACATAATACTTCATTCCAAAATAACAAGCAGCGATTGAATGGTAATGTTCCTTGTTCGAGGCAGTTTTTTCAACTATGCGAATAGATTTCGAAACCGACTTTCCTTGAACCTCGGTATTAACAACTTGTTGTAACAACTTGATAACAACTCGTTTTTCTTCTGGACATAAATCATCGCGCACATCGTGCAGAAGTCGTTGTTATTATCAGGTAGCACAAAGCGTAGTTTTATTTCGACGAAATAACACGAATAACAAGCGAGGACCATCGACTCGGATCATCGGCTCTGAGGAAGACGAAGACGTCGAAACGTTAGCCGGAAATAAATATCATTATCAACCTCGTGTAAGCTCATCAAAGAAAGAATACATATTGATTAGTGATACCGAGGTTCAAGAAAAGAGGGTTTCGAATTATAACTACGCTTTGTGCTAGCTGATAATAACACCGACTTCTTCACGATGTGCGCGATGATGTATGTCCGGAAAAAAACAAGTTGTTATCACCGGACATTATCATTATGTCCAACATTAGCATCGTGTATAAAAGGGCATCACTGAGTAAGGATGCCTCATTAGAGGAGATGGCTCACTGAAGAAGACCTGACTCGACACGAAAAACTGTTCAAACCAAGTGTAGGTCCAGTAACATTTTTGTAGACTAAGTGCTCTCAACCTTCCTGCGTTCCTAGCTAGAATATTTAAATTGGAATGTGTCTGTATATGTGATAACAATTCGTTTCTCAGAATTCTATTCGCATATGTATTCTTTCTTTGATGAGCTTACACGAGGTTGATAATGATGTCATTTTCGGCTAACGTTTCGACGTCTTCGTCTTCCTCAGAGCCGATGATCCGAGTCGATGGTCCTCGCTTGTTATTCGCCTCGACGTGGCAGCTTCGCCTTCGTGTCGAGTTAGGTCTTCTTCAGTGAGCCATCTCTCATCTCAGTTTTTAATGAGTTATGTAGAAGCTGTCAAACGAGAACTTCATAAACCCTTGTCACCAACGGTTTGTGTGCAGCCTATGACCAAAGATTCTCTATAAATCGATCAGTCTTGCTCAACCCGGTCAAGTATGGTCTTGCGTCCTCATCGGATTTGCCTGAATAAGGTACGATTTAAGAAGTAAGTTCAGGGTACTACTTGGAATAAATGAGCGATACATTCTTTGCTTTTTGATGACGTCACTTTATACCACTTATAAGCGTGTCACCTTCGAAAACATACCCATTCCTTCTTTGATAAGCATTGCCGTGGAAGCATTGCTAAACATCGTTCGACATGCCTTTGGCTTGGTCGCAGACAAAAAATACGAGATGGGCTATCGCAATTGAAATTCGCCAAAAATTCAGAAACCATGAACGTCTTAAAAAGTGAAATCTATAGCAATCATAATATCTTGCGTTCTCAACGACTGAAAACATCTTTTGTCACATGTTAAGTTTTTTGCCTCAAACCATTTTGGAGATATTTTGGTCGCTCATCTTCTTCACAACTCTTGCATAAAGTCACTTCACGTACATGTGACTTCATTACATCAATAAAACTGATAGAAAAACTGTTTCATGCATTCGTGATGAATCGGCTCTTTCAAAAGCCTCCATTACATTTTTAATATATCGGCTGCGGGAGCCGCGAGCGTATGCAACCGCGGTTAATCTGGATTGTTGATCCTGGACCGCAATAGACTGTACCTAACTGCCTGAAACATCAAACGTCATTAGCTTCGTTGTTTCGCAAGGAAGTAGTAAACTGTTCCGCTGTTACGCCTCCTTCGAATAAGCTATCGTCGGTATGCTACTGAAGTCAAACCTGAATTGCTATTCTGCCTGAAACATTGAACATAATTGATCGAGAAGATTAGAAAAGGTTACATTGCGGTGTTTGATGTGCGAGTGCGAGGAGGCCATATTTGGACTTCAAATACTATTATTTAGATAGATAGATAGATAGATAGATAGATAGATAGATAGATAGATAGATAGATAGAGAACTTTTCAAGGGAGAAGTTCTCTATACCAGATGCTCATTTGGAATAGTTTTTTCAGATGAAAGCTACGTGTAGTTTAGATTCCGCAATAGTTATTGAAGTCATTCTGTGTCCTTCCTCTTTCCTTAAAATGCTCTTGTGCTGATGTTCTTCTTGTCTTTACTTGGAAATGCGAGGTGGCCATGGGAATTCAATATAGGCCCATAATCTGCTCAATCTTCAGATAGTCGGGAAAGTATTACGCTCGAATAAGAAGGTTGGCAATGGGACAACGACTGGCTCCAAGCCTTGCCAGTGCATTCATGTCTAAGGTGGAAGCACCGGTGACTGATCTCGGGCCGCTACTCTACTGTAGGTATGTAGACGACTGCTTTGCCCTTTTGCTCAACACAAGAGGAAATGGACAAATGCTTCGAATAGTTAAACGCACAGTCAGAGTATATCAAGTTCACCCGAGAAAAGCCGAAAGAAAAATGGCTTCCATTCCTGAACGTACAAATTCACCTGTCAGAAAATGGCTACTTTACAAAGTGGTACCGAAAGCCAAGTAGTAAAAACATCTTGGTTCATTACCTCTCCTCTCACCCTTCTCACACGAAAAGGGCGCTTATAAGAAACATGTTTCGAACAGCAACCAACGTGTGCACGGGAAGAGAGCAGAGAGAGGAGTCCCGGAACTTGGCGCGGCAAATAGCCAGCGGGTTCTTTGTGTATGAATAATGGCAAGAGAGGAAATGAACGAGGATGTTCTTGTTTCTTGCTTTTCGGTATCATTTTGTCATGTAACCGTTATCTGATAAGTTGGTTTGAACGCTAAGAAATGGAAGCTTTTTTCTTTTGGTTTCTCTCGGATGAATTTGATCAACTCAGACTACACATTCGACAATTCAACGCATTCCACCTCAGCAGAAAAAACGACAAAACAGTTATCTAAATAGTTACAGTAGGGTACCGGCCGAGGATCAAAAAGGCGGCTTCTATTTTAGACATACATGCAATGGCGAGACTTTGTGTCAGTCGCTGTCCTATTGCGAGTTCTCTCATTTGTGCATAGTATTTCTAGACCATTTGAAAATCGATCAGTTCAGGTACTTTTTTATGTGGGCCATGAGCTGATCAGTAGACAAGCCATTCATATTTATTTCTCCTTCATGTTCAACAAGAAATTCGAGGATGACTTTCAATGCGGAGTCATTCGACACTTTGGTGAGCCGCGCGGAAACGTCGAAGGAGGACTCCATCACGCAAGAGTTGTTAGTGGACGCCTTACATAGACGCTCTAGGAACATTTGCGTGTGCGTGATGTTAGCTGGTATATAGTTAAGCAGCTTGCTAAGTGTTTGGCTTCGAAACCAGAGTATACCATCCGTTGGCCCGTCTACACCTGACGTTGGTTCTAACCTTAAATGATGACGGATTGGTTGATGCAGAATTAACAGGTGATACCATCAGTTACCATCAGGTGTTTGCTCAATGAATATCGAGAATTAATAACAGCAGCAAAAGATCCAAGGTAAATCAACTCTTGAAATAGCGGCGCCAGTCCTCTGTTTTTGTACGAAAATAAGTGAACAATTGCTTTTGGTCCGCGCTAATCCTCTTCTCTCTACCTCAGAAGGCGTCATACACAAGGCCATCCAGGTGTTTGGCCAAAAGAAATCTCGCTGCAATTACAGAAATTGCTCACTACAGGAAAGGAATTTAGTCGAAAATAACGAACACTCTTCCAACATGTATTCTTTCTTGATAAGCTTGCACGAGGTTGGTAAATATATTTATTTTCGGCTAACGTTTCGACGTCTTCGTCTTCCTCAGAGCCGATGATCCGAGTCGATGGTCCATGCTTGTTGTTCGCCTCGACGTTGCGTCTTCGCCTTCGTGTCGAGCCAGATCTTTATTTTTATTTTCGAAAGAAAAAAAAGAATACATATTGATTAGTCACACCGAGGTTTAGGGAAGGTCGGTTTCGAAATATTACTCTTCCAACAGTCAACAATCAGTGTTGTTTTGTAATTATGGGCTCGTTGTCCCATTGCCGACCCTCTTATTTGAGTGTAGTACTTTCCGGACTATCTGAAGATTGAGCATATTATGGGCCTATATTGAATTCCCACGGCTACCTCGCATTTCCAGGAAAGGACAAGATGAACATCAACACAACAGCATTCTAAGGAGAGAAGAAGAACAAAGAATGACTTCAATAACTATTACGGAATTTAAACCACATTTAGCCTTTATTTGAATTGTTGTTCCAAATAAGCAGCTGAATCCAATAATCCACGAATTAATGTGAGTCGCTTCCTTTAGGGAACTTGGACGACATACTAGGAAATTGAAGGCACTTGCTTTTTTCTTAAGCACTGCATTCCTCAACAGGTATACTGTTTAGCAAAGAAAACCAAGAATTATTTTTTCAATAAGTTCTAGAGCAGGTCAGCGAACAGCTGAAGAATTAATGTGATACTGGAACAAAAAGCCAGGAAATGGCTTTGAAGAGAGGAGATTGTGAAAAAAGGCTGCTGATTTCATTATTCATGATTAGTGGTAGTGATAGTTTCTTGCAGAAAGGAGAAAAAGCCGCTGATTTGAAAAAACGAAGTCGCAGAATGATAATAACTGGAACTTATTCAATTCACTAATTGGCTGTTTGGTAGATGCCGTCGTCGATAACATCGACGATGAATACGATCGGCTCATTCAACATCTTCACGTCAGCGCTATGAAAGCCGAGAGTTAGAAAATCACCCAGAGAGAAGCAGTCTTAGAAGCTCTTGATAGTCAAGGAGTCCCTACTCAGTACATAAAGTTTCAATGTGAGTTGTGCAGAATTTTCATGATCTTTTTAAAAAAAAAGCTTTTAAGAGCGTTGATATATGCATATATATAAACACATAGGTATACATTAAAAAATGAAGCGTGAAGCTCTCGTCGTTGATCACTCCCTTAGGGATGCGCCATGCATTCTCATCCATTAGGCATTATTGAAGGTGATTGAATGCATATCAAGCTAGCGGCTGTCTACCGATCCGTCGATTCACTGCTATTATCCTCCCAGACAAGTCTGGTACCAATTCGCTGACCTCGAAGGTATGGAAGGCCTAATGAGCTTTTGGCTCATAGAAACCTCATAGAAAGCGGTGAGTGTGCAAAGCTGTGTTCAAAGTGATTGAAATCTTGGTTTGGGGTTTCTTTGTTTGGTTATGGAGGCGTTTGGCCGAGTGAGTTGCTATCAACTTGACCTTTCCAGGCTCTGAAGAAGGCGAAATTCGCCGAAACGTCAGCTTAATCGTGAACAAAGAACAATAACACCTCGCGTTTGCTCAAAAAAAAAATACGAACAAATCACTTGATCAATGCCGAGGTTAATAGAAAGTCGGTCGTGGCACTTATGGCAAATAATCTTCCAATATCTAAGTGCAGTGCCCTGTAGGACAGGAGAGTTTTGGTTTCCAGTAAATTCCTTTTGTTAACAGCATCCTTCTGAGTATAAAAGAATCGCGCCTTTATTTCTTCGCTTTTCTCTGCAACGGCGTGAAAACACTTCTATTCATGGAAAATCTTGGTCCTTCTTCATCGTAAATAGGTTTCGATCTTAGAAGAAAACTATGAAAACGGAAAAAGCATGAATTTAAGAAGGACGTTTGGACAAAACGAATGTATAAGTGGTTACACATGGCGAGCTATCGATGCGTACGACTATGTCTGCGTAGAACCACATCGGTGAACGTTTCTCATCGCATATTGATTTTTCTATTCCTGCTGTGAAAGTGTTTTTCATTTGGAATCACTGACTTATTCAGAGCAGCCGAGGTTATGGAGGGTATTGCACCAGCTGATGAGAATGGAGCTGGTTGTGATGTCGACTATGTTCACAGAAATGCCTTTCAGGTTAGTGCTCTCACTGTACTTCATTGAAAGAAAATCGGCTAAATATCAGAGGTATGACCTAGAAGCGCTAACTCTACTTCTCACAGGGTCAACCAGGGCTCTTTTTCTCAGCGGTCGCGAAATTGCTATCGGCCTAACCTGGAACAAGCTGAATCCTTCCAATGTACACGGTAATGCTCTAGCACCTTCAGGATTCGATTCGACCATCATTCAACGGAGAAAAAAAATGGAAGCTGTGCTAGGGCCAGCACCACCAGTGACGACGGGCCATTCAAACTACAAGTATCAAGTAATTATTACTCTAAACAAGTTGCCGAGCAGATCACATCCATGCTTATTGCTGTAGTAGTTTTACAGATAGTGATTTTAAGGATCGATTTCTTGGCGTTAGGGTGTCTGAGACCATTTGCTTTTTCTTCATGTTTCTCCTTTATCCATGGAAATCATTTAGAAAAAGTTTTATTCAGGGCGATAAAGCATGTGTCAGTGAAGACGAACGTGCGCTAATCCACAAGGAGAACGCTGAATCGCATTTCTACCTTCGGAATAACGCGTTTTTTAATGGGGCTGATTCCGTCGGTCCATAGAGAGGACGATTGTGATCGATCTTTCAATTCTTTTCACGCTTTTCATTACGCCCTGAAAAAAATTATACAGGGGTCGATAAATTTGTTAAGCCATTCTTCTAGAACTGCCTTCGCTCTTCCTTAATGACATTTTCTCGCTAATTTCATTTTCATTTCTTCCTGCGAAGAGCATGATTTTTGCACTATTCCTGCATGACATAAGTGAATAAACAATTTTTCATCTGTCATTCATCATTTTTTCAATGATTCCACTTCTATTGTTTAATGGTCCTCGCTTCATTTTCAGTTTTGACTTTCTTACGCAGAAATTTGCAATGATAATCCTACACGCATAAGTGGCAACAGAGTGCTCTCGATCAAGACTCTCCATTGTAACCAATGGCGTAGTGCCTGTGATCCGGCGCAGCGTTCATATTCATTAAGGTTCGGATTCGCATGTGTGAGCAAAGATGAATGCGTGTGTTCGCTTCTGACACCTCTTATGTTAGCAGTCATTTCTGGGCTGCAGTGATTCGGATAATGTTCTGAGCTCGTTTTGAGATGCAATTAGAAGGATGTCTGGTATTTCCAGTTTTCTACTTGAATTTTGCCATTTCTTGACTGTGGACATTACTGCCTGATTCTGTTGAGTTACTCACATGAAACGGCTTCAATTCTTGCAATTCAATAAAAACTTATCTAAATTTCTCATTACTAAAGGATAAATATAGACTATAACTCCCGGCTTTGATCAATCCTTGAGGGATGCGCCATGCATTCGACTTCATTAAGCCTCGTTTGAAGGTTTGAATGCATATCTGGCCTTTACAGTGACTCGCCGTGGTCTACTGCTGTATCGAGGCAGTGCTGCTACCCTGCCAGACGTCTGGTACCAAGTCGCCGACTCCGTAGAGATGGAGGGCTTGGTGGGCTATAGGCGCGGAGATCGATGACACGTGTGTGCTGCAGGGCGCCTCCGACCACTGCACCACACTGGCCCTTATCCGCTATTAAGGTTCAGAAAACCATAAAGTTACGCCAACAACTTGAACAATTTACTCCAACTCCTATCAGTAATAAGCAGCAAAGCATTAGCATTTCCTGACGAACAATAATACAGTATGAATGTCGAAAGGGATTATCGTTGCAACGTCTATAATCGGGTAAATGGAGTTGAAGATGTTTTGGTAAGCCAGCTGTCGTTTCAATGACATTTTAGAACCACTTATGGTTTAAAGCAGAACGATTACATCGATATTACTCCCATTATTGGCGGTCCTTGAGCTTAATGTAAGGTGGCCAACCCAAAGGGATTCCGCATTATTCACTCTCTCATATATTTATACGAATATTCGAATGGAACCCATTCATAAGGAATCGTATGGATCCCAGCACAGGTTTCCAACTGATTGGTAATTTTCTAGTGGAACGAGATTCCGTTTCTCCGAACTCGTTTTATGAGCACCGTCAATAACGCTTTACTAGGTCGACTTTCATTTAGCCACTGTGGCAATAATCGATATATTCGACTGGATTGTTCAGCCTACAAGAGGTTGTTGTGTAAACTAACGTTAACGCAACGTACAACGCTGGCCCAACAAAGTTTATATAAAATCTCGTCTGAATTGCCAGCAATGTCTTATTCAATTGTGAAATTTTTTGCTAAACTTTTAAAAAGAGAGGGTTGTTTTGCTGTAGCGATAACAATATATTATATCTCGGCTGTAGCTGAATGTTAATGATGCATTCAATACGAGCACAGCCCTGGTTTGATTCCGCACCAGCCACGCTGGGTCACCAACACGAGTTTGCCCATGAACATCGATTCATTCGAAAAACTAACAACTTAAATCAGACGTGTACGGTTGGACGGATGTGAATCAACACCAGCTTTGATAATCCCATTGTCAACCTACATAATACGCAAAAAAGGGACCGAGTTCAAAATAATTTTAAGGGAAGCTAAGCAAAACAGTGTCTTTAGACACTGTATAGTAATAATAGTTCTATAACTTGAAATACAGTAGTCTCAGTGCTTCTGCTTTGTTTTCTTCGATAATACTTTCTTGGAAGTACATAACTTCCTAAAACAGGCAGTAACATTTGGTCTAAAGCACACTAGCAAAAGCATCGATTACGGAACCCAGCTAAGCTATTTAATACCAGGTTGCAACATATGAAATATCCGTTTTAATGTTAAATTTTTTTGTGATTTTTTAAGTAGACATTATAATGCATTGCACAAATCGACAGAACTAGCTGAGAGGCAGGCGAGACGAAGGCCCCGTATGGGGTGGTGGGGAGCGCGTTAGTCACCGGAAAGGGAGATAGCGCATTCCTTCCGCACCGCAGACAGTTGCAGTCCGAAGTTGCAAATATCTCACCATCATTGTGGATCATTGCAGTTATAACGGCATCGACATATCCATGGTTAGCAAACGATGTGTTACAGAACATGCAACAAATCCTCGGGTGGATGAGAGAGCCGCAAGGTGTCGAGAGGAGTGAACTGACGACCGCATATGTGGTGCTCAGGGAGGGCGAGCGAACTGAAGATAGTTACAAAATCAACCTCTTATGCGTAGGACACTCAGCAAATCGTAAATTGCTTTCCATCTCAGGTAACCTATATTAGAGAAAATCGCGAGAAACTAAACACTACTACAGAGCGCTTACTGGTGGATACTTCAATAAAAATTGCGATTGGCCCAGTGAAATTCATAATCAAAAGAGCCACTACAGAAATCCTGTTTAATCCGATCAAAGAAAGCGGAGAGGAAATTGACTGTAAAATAAAATTTAAAATTTCTTCTTTCTTGTTGCTGTTAAAATGCGCTAGAACGACTGTGTTCTTTAAGAAAAGTCACTGAGAGGACGAAAGAGGAACAAATTCCGTACGAAATGTGAAAGTGCATGACATTAGTTTACAGAGAAGAAATAAGAAAGAAAAGAAAAAACTCCTTTTCTGCTTTTGATGAATATACACCTTGGGTGTTTTACGACAGCCATTCGTTAGACGATGAAATGCTGTTAGTGAACAGTTTATCTACCAGTGATAAATAGTTTGAATAAGCCAAATCTGGACCTTGTGCACATGTTTCATTGAAAATCTTGGAGTTTAGTTTCAGAATTGTGTCATATTATGCTTAGCACTTTTCTGCGGAGTAAAGAAGCCATACCTTTTAGATGTATAATATCTCCGATCGGTTACTCCAGGGTAAATGAAAACGCTGTGCATATAACCAGAACGGTGTTGAGGTATGAGCAACGTTCAAAACTTCAGCTGTGCTTTGAATCGGCGATCACGCTTTTTTCCGGGCTTCGGAGCAAAAGAGCTAAAGCAAGGGTCTCGTTTGATGCGGTGGATAACAAATGAGCCTCCGAAAAGTGTAATCTTGGGATTTAAGCCTAAAGGTTCTAAGATTTGTTCGTATCTCTGGTTCTTTCTAACTGCTTCTTAAATAATATCTCGTAACGATCAAAAAAATGAGTGGGTTGGCTCATTAGAGGAGAGTGACTAATCACCAAAAAACCTTAAAGACAAATTTTCAAAAGAAAGACTTTATCCTTATGGCAGCGTCACTGCCATCTAAAAATTTGTATATACATGTATAAACGCATATACATATAATGTGTATATACATATATATTTATGTAGATATAGATATTAATAGCCTTTTCTGACAAGTCGTTTTTAGTAAGGAAAAAAGCTTGAGCCACAATCGGAAAATGCTGCCGAATAAGTTTTTACATAATATTTCATTAAATTATTACCGCTTTCAGAGTGCTCATTACTCACCAGTAATTACATACTTACTTATTTACTCAAATAGTCAGCTAGGCTTTATTTGATCGTGTCGTGTAGTGGACAACACGTGGACGTGTGGAAAGGGTAATCGCTAGTTCGAAACACAACTAAGGTTCCGAGTCTTCCTCATATCGCATCATCCTAGTGCTTGTATTTCACATTATATCGTGCCATGAAAAATGATTGGGTTCTGCGCATTGTTGGACAACTACAAATCACCCAATACATTTCCGAAAAATAATTTACAATAAAAGAAGCTCCACCTAAGCTGCAACATTATATATATATGTATGCTATATATATACTGCAGCATCACATATAACAACTCGCTTTGATTGTGATTCGTAAAGTTTTCTACGTAGCTGAAGCAATTATTGGATCAAGACTCTATTGCGTAACACTGAGAGGGAAATCCGTCAGCTTGTTGGGTCAGTTTGTTATTTTAGATGTTGAGACCGCCAGGTGATGAGTGGCTTCGGTGACAAGTTCGCGATCGGACGTTGCTGCTCTCCTTAAATCTGGTTTCCTTTTCATGTTGCTATCCATGCTCATTTTATCTTCATGGCAGACGTGGCGTGAACTCTTTTCTGGAATCCGATTATCAGTTTATTTAACAGTGGTAATAAGTATTAAACATCACTATTTACATGATGCCGACATTTTTCAGGACAAATCAACAAAATACTAGATAATCCTCACAAGGTTCTTTAAACTCTAACAAGTCAACGTGGTTAATGTTAGTTATACTACCCTTTGCTACAATGTGGAGAAGCTGTTAACTCTTAACCTCGCAGATTTGTCTAAACTGGTAACCACGAATATGGCGACAACATTTTCTTCTCACTTAATTACAGGAAATCTTCCCATACTGTAGCGTCTTCGATTACCTTGCCAAAACTCGATACAAGTGGTGAATGAAAATTTTTGGTTAATAATTTAGCATTCCCCGCCCACTCAGCGCTTTCCAAACAAACCGAGGAAATTCTGGTAAGAATCGTGCAAGCGAAAATGTGTAATTAGAGTGGTTTCTCTTCACTTACAATTCTTTTCCGCAGTAATATACTACATACTTTCTTGAATACTTGGACGATCCGTATTCATGAGCTGTGCGGACCACAGCACATATGCCATTCGTTCCTTTCTCTCGCAATCTTAGTCCGAGATGGTGGTCTTGTTCCAGCATGGTAGCGCTTCCGAGTCTCATACCGTGATATGTGAAACAACTGCAGCTGCGGGTACAGCTGATTAACTTTGTTTACGAACACGTCCGCCAAACGTGTAGGTGGTCGTCCAAGAGGACGTTTGCATTCTCTTGGAGTCCACTCTACTGCTCTTTTCGTCCTCTGTCGTCTGTTCTTCTCAATATGTGACCAGCCCATCTATGTTTCGCTGTCGATGCATATTCTTCTGGATCTCGAAGATGTAACAGATTTCGAAGGTCAAAGCTCCGCATTCCGGCTACATATTGAGAGTGCCGACTATATTTCAGAAGACATTGCTCAAGCGCTCTGTGAGTAGTGCAGAGCATTCTTCACTTGGCTGAAGTATCAATCCACGTCTCTACAGCAGAACAGAACGCTGAAAGGACCGTAGAATCAAAGAAATGAGCGCGGATTTTCGAGTCCTTCAGTTGGTCGGTGGATTCTTTGAGAAGCCCGAATGCTGGCCAACCTGCTCCCTTTCTTCTATGTAGTTCCTCCTTCATGTTCATTCCCATGTTCATTGATCGCCCAAGGCAAACGTACGAAGTGGGCAATGAGAAAGCCATCCAATTCAATTTTTTCGTCTTCGCACCATTGGTTTTTCATCAACTTGGTCTTTTTTCGACCTATGCAAAATCCGACCTTTTTCCCCGCTTCGTTGAGCTCATTGATCATCACCACTACTCCGTTAGTACTTTTTGAAAAGATGATAATGACGTCGGCAAAACGAACGTTTGATAGGAATTTTCCATCAAAACGTATGCTCTTCTCATCCCAATCGAGCCACTTCATTATCCACTGCAATGTAGCACTGAACAGCTTTGGCGAAATTGTGTCGCCTTGTCGAACCCCCTTCCCTATAGCCATGGTAAGAGGTTGATGGAAAAGCTGTATTTTCGTTGTGCAGTTCCGATAACAGTTGGACAGTCCTTATGTAGGACGGCCCCAGTTCATGGTCGACGAGCGCTAATAGGATTGCATTCGTTTCAACACTGTCAAACGCTTTCTCATAGTCGACAAAGGTTAGGACAAGGGCAAGTGGTATTCCCGACAAACGACAAACTTCGATGACCCTGGACACGGTTTGGATGTGGTCCATGCAGCAAAATCGTTTTCGAAATCCTGCTTGCTCCACTGGTTGCGCCTCATCCAATGTACTTGATATGCGTGAGAGGATAATCTTCGTGGAGAGCTTGTATAGTACATTTAACAAGCATATGGGACGACAGTTACGAAGATCCCTCTGGTCTCCATTCTTGGGCAGGATGACCGTACGCGACGTCCTCCACTGTCCTGAGATTTTTTCCATTTGAAGGGAGCCTGTCTTATGATCTGCAAGAACAACATGTAAATCGTGGCCTCCAGCTTTAAGGAAATTGGCTGTGATATTGTCTGGTCCTGGAGCTGTACCTCTTTTCATGCTTTCTACTCAACTCGAACCTTCGACGAAAGAATTTCAAGTGGTTTTTCTCCATCGGGGATAATAGGGCCCGGGACGGGATTATGGAACGTAGAAGGTTGGTGTAGAACGTTTCCGCTATTAATTCCATTTCATGGCGAGAAGTATTGACGATCGCATCCTCGTTCGTCAGGGCTGACAGCGGAACATGATAATCACACAAGACCCGACGGCATTTTTTCAGGCTGCTTCTTTTCTGTGCAGCTACCAGTATTTTCTTTGCTTGTACTGTTGTAGATCTTCCTGCAAAGCTCATCTGCCGCTTGTATTTATTATTATCCATGTTAAACGTGTTGCAGTAGAATCAAGCTTCAGTTTCCTTCGCTTTTCGAGCAGTTTCTTAGTAGTGATTGAGACGCGATCCGATCTTCTTGCTTCAGGAACTGAGGAGAATTCGGAACAGCTTTTCAGTCCTTCGACAGGCAACTAGTAGTCTTCGGTCGGGTCTTCTTTAACGTGCTAGTCACGTTTGGAAAGGAATTCGTTTAGAATATTTATTTATGTGATCGTATAAACTGATCTTCTTTAGCTGGTGCGAGGTTGGGGCAGGTCTTCGTTGTCGTTGTCGTTGTTGTTGGTGTTGTTGGTCGATGGCTGACGTTTCGGCGATTTCGCCTTCCTCGGAGCCTAAACGTACTTTATATAAGACTATTTTGATTAGTTTCCAGGATCGACTTTCTATTAACCTGGGCATTGGAATATGAATGTGTCGTTTTCTTGTTCAGTAATCGCGAGGTTTTTAAACAGCATACATTTACTTCCGGTAGCACAGCGGAGACGATTTTGAAGTAAAAGTCAATATCCTTGCACAGGAGTCCAAAACACCAGCGCGAAAACTTCTTGAGGGTTTTTGGATAAATGCCAAAAACCCTACATTGTAGCATGAATAGCAGGGACGAATGCCCGAAGGTTATACGCGGCCTGATCCCGTATGTTCGCATCGGTTTCTGATGTGGGATGGCGCAGTCGTCAACCATATGCGACTATAATCAGCTGTTCTAAACTTCCTCATTGGAAGTCACGAAAAAGCGGTGGGTTTTTCGAGAAGCTGTTGATCGTGCAATTACCATAGAGTTTTTCGTCTTTTTTAAAGTGTTATTGAAGCGTTTGGCCTAGTAGATTGCATATCAGTATACCCTTCCAGGCTCTGAAGAAGGCGATACTGCCGAAACGTCAGCTAGCGTTGTATTGTATTGTGTTTCTCTATGGAAGTAAATGTATGCTGTTTAGAAAACTTTTGTGTTCAGAGTTTGGAGGACCGCCTCTGGAGGAGAATTGTGGGTGGGCTCTGAGAAGGGCGAAATCGGCCGAAACGTCAGCTTATTCGTGAATAAAGAATAAAATAACACCTCGAGTTTGCTCAACAAGGATACGGAGAATTTCTAAGCAGAGTTTTACTTTGCTTCAGCGTCACTGCACTCGTGTTGAAGAAAAGAGACTGCAGAACTGATTTTACCTTGTAGGAATTACTGAGTTCTACTATCTATAACGTCGGGCCGAAGTATGCAGCAGTGAATAAACTGCATGTGCGTCTTACAGGCCATGTTGAACATTTGGTCGTTGTGAAACCCGGTTACAGAGAGTGTGAAATCCGTGAGAAAATTAACAACTAGTAACACACATTTTGATGTCTATATGGATCATTGTTTACTAATAGTTGCAACGAATGTTCCATTTGTGCGATGCCGAAATACCAGGTTTTGCCTGCTGAAAACAAACAAAGCATACAAGGTGATACCAACTTGACAACAGCAGATGTTGAGCTCCAAAATTTAATGGAGACATGTAAGGTTACAAACGAAACCGCCATCACTGTGTACGTTCTTCTTCATGGCAGACCTCCTTGCGATCCATTCTTGAATTTCTGAAATTTATCCAAAACCCTTCAAGAGTTTCACATGCTGATGTTTTCGAGTCCTGGGCGTGGATGGTGACTTTTACTCTAAAAATTATTACAATAGCTGATTCCTCATTATGTCTAAATAAATGAAATATCCTCCCAACGGTCTACCACCTCATCATGGCTGGGAGGTGCTTCTGAGTGTCGGACTGCGATGTGCAGCGGCGATAGCACGGTCTCCCAAGCTGAGAAAGAGTATGGCGTTTCCACCAGGAAACCTAGCTAAGAGTAAACCAATACCAAAATCCGCCACCGTGCTGCTATCAAAGTTGTATGGTGGCAAACGTGGTAACAACCTCGGGCAGACTTCGGCTAGGCTGATCTCGGGTCTCCAAGGAAACACAGCGGCTAAATCAGAAAGGCTCCAAAAAGGAGAATATGCTGGGGCCCACAGAACCAGTGAGAATGGACCATCCAAATATCCAAATAAGTTACTATATATTATATTATCATATTAATTTTTCTGCTGTTCTCTCACCTACTTCACCTTTTGAAAAGAAAAACCTCTAATGCTAGAAGTAGAAACAAATTTCCATCATTTTTTTTCGTGGACTTGAAATAATTTTTGGTTCCTTTGCTAATCAGTATAACTGTTGTTAAATTTAGTGCTTAAGAGAAAAAGCAAGCGCCTCGAATTTTCTATCATGATCTTCAAGTTCTCTACAGAGAACGCTTCACGTTGACTTGGAAGTTATGAGATCCAGCTGCTCATTTGGAACAAATTTTTCAAATGTAAGCTGAGCATTTCGAAAACTGCAAGTAGAAAGAATCTTTGAATTCTGTAATAGTTATTGAAGTAGTTCTATGTTCTTCTTCTCTCCTCAGTAGGCTGTTGTATTGCTGTTCAGCTTGTTTTTGCTGGAACCGTGAAGTAGCCAACTGAGGACATTATGGTCAAACGACTACAATACGTCACTGATCGTTGAGCGTTGGAAGAATGCTTATTAATTTCCGTTAAATCCTTTTCCCTCAATGAGCCGTTTCTGTGATGGCAGCAGGATTTCCTTCTGACGCATATGTGAGTGATCTAGGGGCAGATAGGAGCAAGACTAGATGATGTATTCCGGGGTAGCCGGAAGAGGATTAGAGCGGACTAAAAGCAGTTGTTCACTTATTCTGATACACAAATGGAGGGCTGGCTCCAGTATTTCAAGAGTTGGTTTACTATGGAACTCTTGCTATTGTTTTTAATGTAATTCATCGTCTACGGAAGGTGCTTGATTTCGATTGAATTCTTTCTGACATATTCTGATTCTTTAGATCTAATACTTCCAACAGATTCTAATGGATTCTCAGACCTAGCTTCAACAACAAAGCAGTACATAACTTTATTCTGTGAAAACAATTTACTGGTGGAATCAAGCACTGCTCGTTAACACCACTGTTTAATAGAGCCTAGGAAAATCGCAACGAAGAATGTAGGAGAGCTTAGAAATAACACCATAAAAGGGCTTCACACCAACAAAAATTGCAGACTTTCGGAATCCTTCCAATAGTATCTCAGCTGACAGCGACAGTTGCTGAGGAAAGCGCCATTCCCAAGCCGGATGTTAGAAGACGAAGAACTCTTTTCAAGATAGACTGCCACTGTTGCGTAGTCCAGGTGGACAGGTTAATGTTGCTGATCTGAAAACTTACAGAATTTCGAAATATAAGCCGCTTCAAATCAACTTGTTGGAACTACTAACTGTGATCGTTCCAGTGATGGTCAAATGTTTGCTCGGCACCGGTATTGCTTGCATTCCTCCCACAAGTTGGCTCATTTGAACCATGTTGTTCATGAGAGGACATATGGCGCTTGCTATATCTCCGGTGACGATGCAACTCTCTCTCATATTCGCTGCCGCTGCAAAGTTTCCAATTTTCAAAATTGCAAAGTTGCAATGATTTCTCGAATATCTTTTTACAACAATATTTTGCGCTATCAGATTTCAAATGTTAGCCAAGGTTGTACTTCAAGTGTATAACCAGGCCAGATTCATGGTGCTCATGGTATTCATGGTATTCATGGTTTGTACTTAGTGGTATTATCATGACCGTATTCATGGTTTTTATGACTGTTGCCTGTCTGTACACACGAAAACAATAATTTTTCAGGTTCGGTGTAGTTTACCAGCTGCAGAAGTACTGCTTTCAAATGTTATGGAGACTTCAATTACGCGGTGTCTCTCTAACAATTCTCGATTTCTCTTGGTGTCAGAGATTTCCTTCAATACCTCGCAATCCCTTGTATTTTTTTAAATAAAGCCGTCTCAGAAGTTTCATTTGAAACGATGTGAATAGCTTTCATTCATATGTTGTAATCGAAGGGTAACAGTCAATCTGAAGTTAGTTTGAAGGTCTCCGACAGAACCACTTTCCGTGAACCGAAATCGCTTAGTCATTACGGACATCTAAAAGGGCTCGTTCGTTGTTGAAATTCTAGCGCATCTACTGGTTTCACAGAAACTTGAAAATCACCCCTTCATTTCTCTGGGCCTCTACCGTTTAAGGCAAGATGGACGCATAAATTCCACTAAATATGAATACTGAAATCAAGAATTTTTTTCAGAATGTCCTCTATTAAAAGCCATTTCCAGGCTTCTTCCTCCAGTGTCATATTAATTCTTCGGCCGTTAGCTCACCTGCTCCAGAACTTCTTGAAATGACGAACGTTCGTCAAAGCTAGAAGTAAAAACGAGTTTCGTTCAGCTTTTCTGGTGGACTTAAAATAATTCTGAGTTTTTTTGCTTATCAGCATAACTGTTATGGAATACACTGCTTAAGAGAAAAGCAAGTGCCTCGAATTTCCTTCCAGCCCTTTGAGTTCCCTACAAGAAATGGGTTACATTGATTCGGGTATTATTGGATCCAGCTGCTCATTTGGAACAATTTTTTCAAATGAAAGTCAAGTGTTGTTTAGATTCCATAGTAGTTATTGAAGTCATTCTGTGTTCTTCCTCCACGTAGGAGGCTGTTGTCTTGCTGTTCTTCTTGTCTTTGTCTGTAACTGCGAGGTAACCATGAGAAGACACTATGGACCCACAACTACAAAACATCACTAATTGTTAACTGTTGGAAGTGTTCGTTATTTTCGATTAAACTCTTCTCCTTTATTAAGCCATTTCAACGATGGCAGCGAGATTTCTTCCTGCCGCACATTTGGATGACCTTGAGGTAGGTAGGTGGATGGCTAGATTACGCCTGCTGAGGTAGCCGGAAGAGGGCCAGCGCGGATCACAGATCAAAAGCAATTGTTCACTTATTTTCATACACAAATAGACTGCTAGCTCCACTGTTTCAAGAGTTGGTTTACCTTGGATTTTTTCTGCTTTTATTAATTCTCGATATTCTTATTGAGCAAACACCTGATGATACCTGATGATATCACATGGTGATCCTGCATCAACCAATCCGCCATCACTTAAGGTTAGAATCACCATCAGCTGTGTAGACGAGCCAATGTCTTAGTTTATAGGCCAAATACTTTCCCAGCCACTTAACCATATTCCAGCTCACATCACGATTTCCCAATCGTCGTCGTGGACCATCTACGTGACGCGCCTCCCAACAATTCGTGCGTGATGGAGTCCTCCTTCGACGCTTTTGCGCGGTACACCAGCGTGTCGAATGACTCCGCAATGCAAGCCATCCTCGAATTTCTTGTTGAACATGAAGAGGAAATAAATATGAATGGCTTGGTTATGGAGCAGCTCATTGCGCTCTTAGAAGAGTATCTGGACTGCTCGATTTTTCAATTGTCTGGAAATACTATGCGCAAATGAGAAGGCTGGCAATTGGTCAGCGAATGGTACAAAGTCTCGCCGTTGCATTTCGGTCTAGAATAGAAACCGCTGTTATTGTTTTCCATTCGGCACCCTACTGTAGATATACTGATAACTGTTTTGTCATCTTCTTCACTGAGGACGAGATGTATAAATGCTTAGAATTATCGAATGAGCAGTCTTAGGAGATCAAATTCATCCGAGAAAAACCAAAAGAAAATTGCCTTCCATTTCTTGGCGTTCAAATGAACTTATCAGATAACGGTTACATGACAAAATTTTGTCGAAAACCGAGAAACAAGAGCATTCTCGTTCATTTCCGTTCCTCCCACCCTTTATACACAAAGAGGGCGCTTAAAAGAAACAAGTTTCGAACAGCCACCTCTGTGTTCATGGAGATTGAACTAAATGAGGAATCGCGCAAGTTAGCTTGGTAAATAGCCATCTCCAGTGGCTATGAAATAGTAACCCTACGATATATGTTTAGAAGGAGAACGACGCTCCAAAACGAAATACTTGGTCAAAAGAAAATCCTGTTTATGCTACTCTTTATTACCTTTTATATAAGTTTAACTATAGAACGATGCTTAAGAAGGGCAGGTCTAGAAGAATCGGTAGCAATAGCTGAGTTCGTAACCGCGTTTGTGACCGTCTATGCGAAACACAATGTTGCGTAATTCGCACTTACGGCAGGAACGGTAACTGTATGAGTTCGGGTACGATATAGCTGATCTCTTGTAATACTTGCAGAGATGAATATATTAGCGGAACAGACAAACATTTAGGTATACGCATAAACAGCTGGATGGTAAACGGAAAGTTAGACTCCAGACTAAATATCCCACAAGGGACGCATAGGATACAAAAACATAGCACAGGATGCCAAAACGACAACCTGCAAACTTCTGGAGGCTTTTCGGATGAGTGCCAGGAACCCTGGGATGAATAGTGGGGAGGAACGCCCGGAGATCACAAGTAATCTGGATCTGTACTTTTACAGCGACTTTTGATGTGGAACGCGGGGTGGTGCATTTACCTACCATATGCGACTCTGGTCAGCTGTTCTTCCTCAGTGGAAGGCACTTGAAAAACGGCGGGTTTTTTGAAAAGCTGTTGACCGTGTGATTGCCATTTAGATTTCCATCTTTTTATGTGTGTTATTGCAGTTACTACAAGACGTACCAGCTGTTATTAACGTAATTCATCGCCTACGGAAGGTGCAAGAATTCGAGTGACTTCTTTCTAATTAGGCTGATTCTTTTGATTTAACAGACTATTCAAAAAGATTATAATGGATCCGTAGACCTAGTTTCAACGACAAATGAGTACAAAAATTTATTCTACGAAAAACAACCTATTGGTGGAGCCCAATAGTGCAATAACCAAGCAAACAAACCATAACGTGGTTTGAAAACTCCATTAACACTACTGTTTATTAAAACCCAGAAAGACCAGAATAAAGAAAGCTGAAAAGCTTACAAAGAATGCCCCAAAGAACCTACACCAGCAAAAAATGCAGACTTTCAAATTCTTCCGGCTGTATTTCAAGTAACAGTAACAGTCGCGGAGGAAAAAGCCATTCCCAAGCGGGATGTTAGAAGACGAAGAACTCTGTTCAGAACGGACTGCCACTGCTGTGTGGTCCAGGTAGACAGGACTATGTTTCTGATCTGAAGACTTCCAGCATTTCAAACTATAAGCTGCTTTAAATCAACTTATTGAAACTACTAACTGCGATCGTTCCACTGATGGTCAAATGTTGGTCAGGTACCGCTACTGCTTGCATTGCTCCTCCCACAAGCTGGCAATTTTGAACCATGTTGTTCATGAGGGGACATATTGCGCTTACTATATCTCCAGTGACGAAGCAACTCTCTCTCGCCATATTTGCCGCCGCTGTCAAGTTTACACTTTTCAAAAATCCAAAATTGATTGGAAACCAATGCTTTCTCGAATAATTTATTTATAACAATACATATTTTGTCCTATCAAATTTCAAATGTTAGTGGAGGTTATATTTCACGTGAATAGTCAGGTAAGATTTATTGATTAGTTTCCTATTTCCAATATTTCATTTGTTTTAAGAAACACTAAGATTGTGTTTTATAAATGGTTGAGAACCACGTGATATCAATATGACACTAAAAAAGCAATAATTAGCACACTGACCATTTAGTTGCGCGTTCGGCATTGGATTAACCGAAACCGTCGCGCATCCAAGTGGTTGGTAGTTGATCTGCACCTGTATTTGGTCTAAAATCGCCGCTGTCACGAAATCTGGTAGACCAGCTCGGCGTCCGTTTTCTTCCAGAACTTCCCTAATCTGAACAGAAATCACGCTGTGGAGCGATCTCTTATAGAATAGGTCATAGTCTGCTTTAAATTTTGGTGGATTATGAATCCGAGGTTTTATTGGTCCAGAATGGCTCGTCTCTTACCGAATTGCTGACTAGATTTTGTACCAACGCTCTGGCCGCCTGCTCGCTCTCGGACATAAAAGGAATTTGTGCTCTTACAGCTGCTACGGCACTATAGGCTAGTCGTGTTGGCAAATTGAAATTGCTAACAGCAAACGTTCGGTTTGTCACTGCAAGTAAATTTATCTGGCTCTAACAATATTATGGCTATTCAGTGCACATTAACTTTGGTTGTTTTATTTCTCATAGCCTTTACAATAATCACTGGCACCGGCGCTCCTATAAATGGAACTGCGAAGCACAGGGAGCTTCCTGCGTGGTACCACTTATGCTCAGAAATCAAAAGTTTTTTTATTGTAAATCTACTAGCTTGTTTTATATAGTTTAAATGCTAAAAATTGTTAATTTGAAGTGAAAAAAACTAGTGAAGAGGGTTGTTCCAACAATTATACCACACTTTGCTGTCCTGGAGCTACGCCGCATCCAAACACCGGAGATGAGTAGGAGAAAAGTATCGAAAGAAAGGCTGCTGTGATGGCCATAAATTTGTCCCATTCAGCCATTTTGATTTGAGAGTTCTGAACAAAGACCTATGTCGGGATTTCCTTTCATAAGGGGAGAAAAATAACGCCAGCGTACACTCTTGGAGTTTAATGAGGGCAAATCTAAGAGGAATAAATGGGAGATTCTTGCTGTGGAAAAGTCTTCCTATGAAAAAGCCGTTCAATTCTCAGCTGTTTTTAAAGAGCTGTTATGAATTGCAAACGAGAAACGAATGGTTTCTTGCGCCTTTTGAAAAATTGTGTGAGAAAATTGCTGTAGTCATGGAATCTTTACTGAAAGAAGGAAAGAATTCTAGGCAAAAAATGATAAACTGATTCCCAGACTTTAGGCTCTGACCTTCAGAAGAAATTCCTTTTATTGCGAGTTTTAACCTTAACACCTCGTCTCGTAGCAAATCCTTCCTGAGGGGGCTCAGAAATGCGCCATGGAAAGAATTTCAACGATATCTGGTCCTTCTTATCTAAGTTTGCTATGTTTTCGCAATTTGAAGCGCTTGGAAACGACGGATGAAATTTGTGATTTTGATGTGGTTGAGACTCTGTTGAAATTGAATCGATAGTAGGTGCACTTATTAGTGTAATTGATAAATTAATGAACTAACAAAGCCCATAAATGGTTTCTTCAGCTACTGAATTTCAGAACTGTTTCGTTCTTCTAAACTAATGAGGAAGTTATTCAAGAATAAATGCATCATTTTTTGAAAGAAGCTAACCGGAACTTTCACGGAAAGAAAAAACGAAAGCTTCGCTAGTTGTAGAATGAAGCATGAGTTTGATATTTTCAGGCTTTTAAAGTATCACTAAGGCTCCAGCGGTTAAGTCGTCACCAAATCTCAAGTATTTCACAAATTCGGCTTTGAGTGAGGAACTGTTTCGGCATCGCTTCTGCTTCCATTGGTCTGTTCGATTAATGAAGATCTTGTAAAGTCAGGTTCGTTTACAATTGATTTCCTTATCCAGCACTGAACAACTTTTCAAATTCGAGTCGGTGAAACTGGAGCGCTTTGAAGTTTCTCTATCAAAAATCCCAACTTTGGTGCTGATCGCTTTGAAACGAGAATCGGAAGGTTGAGAGGGTTTGAGACGGACGTGATGGTTCCACGAGGCAAGAATTTCTGAGCACTACTTCTGTGCAAAAGTTAAACCGAAAGTGAGCTTTTATAGCATGTGTGTGATATTCACATAGCTGGACACATCGTCACTATTAAATACTGCTATACACAATAAAAAGAGGTAAGAAAGTTTGCAGCTGTTATCTGGCAGATGCATTTTTATATGAATTCTCCTGTACTACCAACAGTAACGAATGTTAAGCTTCTACGGTGACTAACTACTCCCGACTTGGTACCGCCAAGCACGGTATAATTCGTATGGTATAGAAGCCGTAGTCGCACGAAGGCTTCATCGTTATTGTCTTTATGTAGAAGCGGAAATGACAGTTTTGGAAGGCGATATCGGTTTATAACGATACGTGCAGGAAAAATATATGAAATACACTTGTTTCGCTTAATGTGCAATATTCTGGATTACCACGCTGCATCATCAAAAGCTTACCTCCTATGGATTACGTGCTTGGAGAAAACTCTGAAACTTTTTTAATCATTCATTTTTTTCGAAAGCGAAACATCTGATGAATCTCTATCAGATCTTGGAGTCTAGTGAGCCTCATATGAAACAAAGAAACATGGATATTTCGCCCAACTGGTTCTCCCTTCCGAAACCCAACATGACATTTCGTCGGTGAAAAATAAAACAGCCACAGGTCCAGACCAGATAAGATCTGAACACGTAGAGAGCCTTCCGCCAGTCCTCGTAAGCAGAGTGACTCGGCTCTTCACACGTTACCTGACTGAACGCAAAAACCCTACTCAGTGGTAGAGCAGCAAGACATTGCCATTGTTCATGAAGAGTGACCTACATGATATCGGCAACTATCGCCCAATCTGCTTGGTGTCTGTGGTCTACAAACTTTTCACTCCAGTCAATCTAAACAAGACGGACAGAACACTGGACGAAGGGCAGCCATATGAGCAAGCAGGGTTTCGAAAAGAATTTACTACGACAGACCACATCCACACGATAACAAGACTCATTGAAGTATCGCGAGAGTACAAATGAGCGCTCCTTCTCATATTCATCGGCTTACAGAAGGCCTATGATTCAATTGAGATAGAAGCAGTCATGGAAGCCCTTGATAGTCACGGAGCCCCTACTCAATACATAAGGATTCTTCATGAGCTGTACAAAGATTTCACAACCAAGATATCACCATTCTACAGCGATATTAGCATTGCGGTCAAAAGAGGAGCTAGGCAACGCGATACCATCCCGCCAAAATTATTTACCGCCGCCCTCCAGAAGTCATGCGAATATTGGAATGGGATAATATGGAAGCGAAAATCGATGCTCGGCAGTTACACCACCCTCGGTTTGCTGATGACATCGTCCTTATAACACCGAATATTAGATAAGCGGAACGTACGCTCGCCGGCTTTGATAAAGCCTGTGGAAAGACTGGCCTTCGACTAAATCTCACAAAAAGGATGTTCACGAGGAACGGGTTGGTTTCGTATGCCCCATCCACGCTCAACGGAGCAAATATCTGCAGTTGTATCTTTCTAGATCGGGAAATCAACACACGAGCACCGAGAGTGTAGTGGAGAGCACAAAGAGCACCCGGCTCCGCACCCACCTTTTCGACTAAGCGATACTTCCTACCCTAACGCATGTGTCAGAACCTAGTCGCTGCGTAAGCAGGATGAAAGATCACTCAGCGTTATTGAACGCGCAGTCGAAAGGGCGATGCTAGGAGTATCCTGTGTCACACAAGTAAGGGAAGGAATCCGAAGCTCCGACCTGCGTCAACGATCAAAAATCAAAGATGCCGATCTGTACGACGAACAGTCGAAGATAAGGCGAGTCGGACACATAATGCGTATAAACGACAACCGATGGATGAAAGCCGTTAGTGACTGGATATCTCGGGATGTCAAACGTACTGCAGGAAGACCACCGACCGATCCGATGGTCAGAGTTTTTCACGAAAAGGCTAGAAAAAAGATATGATGCTCGACGAGTTGCTAAAGCGAGCAGAACCGACTGGACTACTTATGCATGCAAGAGGCAAAAGTGGAAGGTTTACTAGGACCCGCTCGAGTCACTCGACGATCGACAGGACTACAGGTGATACTGGTGACAGTATTTTTAACACTGGGAGTCTTTTCAGGCAGCAGAAAATGTTGGAAAGAAACCGTTTGATTTTAATGAGTGGCGTTTTGATGCTGAACAGCACCCTGTTTTCACGAAGGAACTCGAGACTGCTCTAAAGGGAAAGTAGGTGGAGACAATAAGTGCATGTCAGGTATCTTCATACTATTTGGTACTTCCCAGTTGAATGACCATCCTCACTAATTTTGCAGCCTCCGCATATTTTCCATTTTTCCGGAGTTTTGGTGGTTTAGACATTGTCTTTCTCTGAAGTCTAGAGGTCACCCGAGCCAAAGTCGGCCTTCTCGTAACCACCACATGCAGTGGCTGCCCGTGTGGAATATTTGATAGCAGGACGGTGGTGGATCCTTCTATTGGTTTACACTGAGCCGGATTTCCTGATAGGAACGTCGAACTCATCCTCAGCTCGGGGGAACAAGTGAGAGGATAAACTCTCGCTTTACATCGCAGCATGACACCCAGGTACACTTCCCAGTGGGCCGCTGGAATCTTCTTCATACTATGTTATCTTTTTTTCACTTCAAGTTTTACGAGTTTAAGGTCTTTACTATACTGTTTCGAAAATCCCTCCACTTTTCTTGAATCGATTTAGTTCCTTGATCTGTGGGCTGGCTAAGCCAATCAAACACGACGAAGTTGTAGCCGAGGATAAGCAGTTGAATGCTAAGCGGCATAGACAAGAAGTAAACAAACGGTTTAAGTTCAAGAAGTATCTTTGGGCAACTGGTTGTTGTACTGAAGGGTGGTTGCTGTATTCTACCTCGTTCCTTAATGAACCGTCCACTGTTCGCATTGAAAATAGCGTTTCCATGTGAGAGTGATAGCTCTTTTTTCTTTTTTAAATGACTTCGTTCTCAAAATTTGTGGAGTTTTTTGTGTTTTCTTTTATAAAAAGCAGAGATACAATCATGGAAGAAAAAACTACTAATTTTGATTTAAATTGAAGAAAGGATAAGCTCTCGTCGTTGACCAAACCCTCAGGGATGCGTCATGCATTCGACTTCATTAAGCATCGTTGGAGGTGACTGAATATATATTTGGCCTTTACAACGACTCACGGTGGGCTACCGGTATATCGACCCAGTGATGATATTCTCCTAGGTAAGTCTGGCACCAATTTGCCAACCGCGAGTCCCACACGTAATATCACGGCTCTGAGGAAGGCGAAGTCGCCGAAACGTCAGCCATAGACCAACAACATCAAAAACAACGACACCGACAACGAAGACCTGTACCAACCTCGCGTCAGCTTAAGAAGATCAGTTTACAAGATCATATAAATAAATATATCAACTATCTATGCCGAGGTTTATAGAAAGTCGGTCTTTCGAGCTATTTCCACTGTTGTCCAATGTGATCTGTTAACGAAGTTAACAGTATGTTCATCCTAGGAACTAGTAAATTTCTCCACTGTCGCATGATATAAGTGAAACCCGGGACTCCTTGATTTACGACTCCATAGATATCTTTGCATTGCCGTTTGTGCACTATTCTTCAACGGTTTTTTTGCCATACCCAGCCATAATTCTGGATGTCGCCTGTCGTGAAGCTATTTCCTCAAAGAAACCTCATTTAAGTGGTTTCGTTAGTTGAAAAACGCTTCTATTTGAAAATGAATCCATGTCGAAGTCTGTATCGTTTAAGCTGGTGTAGAAGTCCCATAAAATATTAGTAATGCTGCATCCGAGTTTATTATGTCATTTTGATTTTGAGGATACCTTAACTGTAGAATATTATCAAGTACGACAATTTTAAGCGCGCGTGTTCCGCAGTGGTTCCAGACGTCCTACAATACACATAGGATCGATCCCCGCACCACTAGCATACCAGGCCTCCCATCCTTCCGAGGCCGGCAAATTGGTACCAAAGTGGTCTAGGAGGATAGCAGCACTGGCCCGATGTATCGGTAGACCACCGCGAGTCGTTGTGAAAGCCAAATATACATTCAGTCACTTGCTTACGAAGCTGAATGCATGGCGCATCCCTCAGGGATAGATCACCGCCGAGAACTTCGCCCTTTTATCTTATCTTTATCCTTTTTTTATTGTCAGCATGCTTCATTACTAACGGGCAATTATATTCTACTTTATGTAGATTCTTCATAGTTCTTTATCGAAAATGAGCTACTTGTGATCATTGTGATTTTATCTATGGGCGACGGTGATCCACTCGAGAATGCCTCTCGTTTTGTGAGCCGGATAACTAGAAAGAGTCTTCAATCAAATTTCTTGCAAAAGTTCGACTACGCTTTGCTTAGTGAGTTCATTAAAAACTCATTATATCCATTGTTAATGTTTCTCTTTTAAAGCACAAGTTAGATCTGCCTAGGTTTCGACGACTCAAACTAACCAACTTTCCAAGGAGTGCCTCATAAAATTGACAAGCTACTTCAACATTTTGGTGCAAGCCCTATCTTTAAGACAGGACAAGCAGACAATCAGTTACCACAACGGCTAAGCCAGAAAACTTTGAATAGATGGAGATTATGCTGGAGCCCACAAAACCAATGAATACGGGTTATCAAGCTAAACGGTACGTGTTATCATATAATGATTTGAACTGTAATAGTGCCCCTGCTACCTCTCGTGAAAGTCATTGCTGTTCGGAAATAATCTGAGACAATAGTGACCGCTCGGGGTATAGCCCCAGAGAACGCTTTGCAACGGAGTTTTGGAATTTTCTCAGAAAACCGCTCAGGTACTGCCCAACATGTCGACAAAGAGAAAAGACGACAGAGAAGACGTCAAACCGTAGCCAAACCCACTAACATTTGTTTCCTACACTTCGCTCTCAATCATGGAAAGGGTCCCTTGTGAAATGTACACGCCGTTAGTAAATGATTGCTTCCATTCAAAATGACGACTTGTCTTCATTCAATAAGTTGTATCTAGATTTCAGCAAATGCAAGATTTTCTCTTTTTTCTGAGCTGTGGCTTTGTTAAAACAAGTGAATGGCTGAAAACGACAAGTTTTGTTTCTGCTTATGGGCTTAATGGCACTTAAATTGCTTTCGGAAAACACTGCCATCCTCACCTAGTGGTAGCACTTCCGCTTCTGTTTCCCCAATGACTCTCTGTCATCTCTCCACGATCTCTGTGTTAAAAGGGTTGGTACCAAATCAGCCGGACGGTATCATTTCTACGTGATCGCTCCAAATCGTTTGCGGAAAACATGTTGCTACCTCTCATTACTAGTGATCTTACCATTTTAGTTAATAATACTATTTTTAACTAATATTTGTTATTATTGGTTTAAAAAATTGAGAGTTTGCCTTAATTGTCGGGTTGGCCATTATGGCTAGAAAGCTAACGAACGAAGCCATATAATTTCCAACGTTTCGTTGCTCACGTGGAGTTTTGCCTTTCAGATCTGCTTTATGGGCGCAAGATGCTATAAACTCAATCGTATTCTCCGTCGCTGGCATAGGGTTCACGAATACGTCAGTGCATTGCAACGGAGTATAATTGATCTAAACAGTAAGTTGACCTGAAAGGACTGTCAAAATACCGTCAGAAAGGCCTTGCCCTTCGAGGACATCGAAAACCTGAAGAATCATTTGTTGTAAGAGTCTTTATGGAAGTGTTTTCAATCAACAACTAATGTTGAACCACACAAACCGTCCTCAAGCCAAAATTTAAAGACTTTCAAGCAATTGAAGTTCGCTTCTTCCTCCTAGAAACAGCGAAAAAAGGTTGCAATCTAAGAGTTGTGAACTCACTGCTTGCGCTACAATGCGTTGTACATATGCCTGAGCTAATTCCACTTTAGGTTCATTGCCAGGAACTTAGGCAGGGATAGTGGGCATTCCAGCGTAAGCCATGTTCACTGGCAAGGTGAAGCCGGTTATGTTAAAATTCCTAGACATCGTTGCCAAGAAATCTCGTAACTTTTGTTGGTAAAAGACAAAGTAAAAATTATTACATTCTTAACCTTTTTATTTACTGCCTATTCTTTTTAACGGCAGGGTATTTTGCGAAATATAACTACCATAATGCTGAGGTGTTTGCAAAACTCCGAACCGCAGGTGAATGTGGTGGAGAACGAACGCGCTGTTGTTCTTTCCGGGGAGTAGCGCGTTCACCACCACACCATGCGGGTCCTTCGTTTCGCCAGTCTCTCAGCTATTCTTTTTTACCTGCATGGTGTGGTGGTGAGCGCGTTACTCCCCAGAAAGGACAACAGCGCGTTCGTCCCCGACCGCAGACACCTGCGGCCCGGAGTTTTGCAAATATCTCGGCATTATAGTAGTTAAAAAATAGTAGTTATAACAACAGTAAGCGAAAAGTAATAATAACTGAAACTTAACTGTTTCTTTATAACTAATTCTCAGAAAATCTCAGGAACAGTAAGGAAAAATATTTCTCAGGACATATCTTCTTCCACTTCTGTTATTTGGAATTCACAGTGTTCTCATCAAAAGGTTCGTTTTACGAAAGCTTCTGAGTAATTGTGATTTCCTAGTTTTCTTCAATTTTGTTGGGGTTCCGAACTCTGAATTTAAAATTGCTATTGTTTGTACTTGCATAACACTCTTCTACTCATTACATTGGCCTGTTGGCATCATTCCACAACCCACCACTGTCGAGACTGCAGTTAGAAGCGCAATCAGAAGAGTCGAAACACTCACCACCTCAGTAATACTATTCATTTCTGGCTTCTAAAAATATAAGCAATTATTGTGAATTCAACGGAAAACGAAGAATACATTTTCCGCATCAGATCGTTCACAAAGCAGCAAGTGATTGGAACTCAGCACTTGCACAGCAGTGAGGTTAACGTGGAAGACGTTCCTATAGCTCTTTGATTTTGCCAAGAGTTTTAGGGGTCTGTCTAAGAAAATATAATATCGAGTGAGTAAAACGAATCACAACATTCGGTACAAAACGTACTTTACAGCAAATTTCGAAGCAGCGGAAATAGCGTTCGTTAATCTCTGGAGATCCCACTGCCCTACCCCGACTTAGCTCTGCTATGAAATCTGCTTTGTTGAAGGAATGATCGCCTGTTAGGCGTGACGAGAGCGTCTGCTTAATTCCACTGAACGATTCGGGAACGGGGAAAGAATAAGATAAACCAACAAAACTACCATCATGAAGAAGGAAAAAAGAAGTCGTTCCAAAATTGTTTATTGAGGAATTAATTACATAGAAACTCAAGGGTCTGTTTCGAAACACCGAAGCACTTCACTTTTGTTGGAATTGCTATTCACCGAGATGAGAAAGAAAGCAGGACGTTCTTCAAAACACGAATTAGGTGTCACTAAGCGATGGCTTCCTTATTCACCGTTCTAAACTTTCTCAGATTCTAATAAGACTAGATGCTTACAGAATGCGGCCAATTATTCGCAATTTCTCGACATTTGGAAACAAAATAAAATTTGTTGCTGTGTACTTCATGCGGTGCAGTCACATTGCACTTGAGTGACGGCTGCGGAATCATCACTGGTTTAACTCATCTCTGCAACTTTTTGGAAAAGATTCACCTGGAAAATTCAGTAGACTGTTTTTTTGCAATAAGTAGTTCATCCGCTTTAATCCATATTTCAGCCTTTTGTATTACTTCAAAATTTCTACCTAAAGAACTGCGATTCGCATTACTGGACTGATCGAAGCAGTGAGCAAAGCTGAAGATCCCAATCAGTAGCAACATGTAAGCGTGTCTCCGACTTTGCGAATCTAATAAATTCTGTCTTTTTTGTTTCGCTGATGACAAACTGAAAGCACCGTCAGCGCCATCACCGTTATGTAGAATTTAATAAACGCTAAATAAGGCAGAATAAGTATTCTGTGTGGTTTTAATTGAATCGTTGACAAACGAAAAATTTCGCAACACTATTCTACTTGTGCTTTCGAAATGACACTGTTCGCCGTCGGAGAAACCAAGCCAGTGAAGAATAAACAGTAGATTTGCTATATTTTCACCTGAGGGTCGCGGGGCTGCCAGAAATTTCTTCAGAGATTTTTTTAGCGCTCAAAGGGCCATCACAGTAGGTGAAAAGACGCGCAGATTGTCACTTTGTTAATTTTCGGAATAAGAAGCATCGCTGTACCGGTTATTTGCACTCTTCCTCTTTGTGCTGCTGTTGAGATAGACAATAATTTTTTCATAAAGCTTTCATAATAAAAGTCACAGCTCCCAAGATCGACTTTCTACTACCTCGGCATTGGATTACAAATCTGCTGTTCTCTTTTTCACTGCAATCGCGAGTTTGTTATTCAGCACACGTTTACTTCCTCACAAATATAGCACACGCAACATAACGGTAGCTGACGTTTCGGAAGTATCACCTTCTTCAGAGTCTGGAAGGGTACACTAATATGTAATTCCATAGGTCAAAGGCATCAAAAATGCGAACAGAAAGACGAAAATTTTGACAGTGATTACACAATCACCGACTTCTCCAAAGACCCACTGTTTTTGATCTGCCTTCCACCAAGGAAGAACAGCTGTTCAGAGTCGCATATGGTTGATTACTGCACGACCCCACATCAAAAATCAGTTTGGAGATACGGGGCTAGATCACACGGTATCTCAGGTATTCTTCCCTGCAATTCATTCTCGGATTTTTGGAGTTTATAAGAAAACCCTCGAAAAAATTGCGCGTTGGTGTTCTAGTCTCCCGTACAATGATAGCGACTTTTACACCAAAATCTTCTCCGCTATGTTTTTCTATCCTGTGCCTGCCTTGTAGCATGCCTTGTTTTGAGTTTCATTTGTCATCTAGGTGTTCTTTTATGTGGGTACATAAAAGTATGCCCGTTTCGTCGATATATTCGTCTCCGAAGGTATCACAGGAAATCAGGTGTACCGTACCTGAACTCATGCAGTAACCGTGCCTGCCGTGAGGGTAACTACGAACTCTCCCCCTTATCACTAACTGATAGCCTAATGGGCCTTGAATTTATTAAATTTCCAATTTCCTGCATGCATACTTTGTGCGGCCCAAGGTTAGAAAGAAATCTTCTATCGCGATAGTGATTAAGAGTGTTGAGAACGCCGGCCGAAAACATGCGGAATTTTGTGTCAATTCCGTCGTTGGGGTTCTGCTGTCTAAAAGACTTTCTTGAGAAAGGAGATGGTGCTACTGTCGAGCCCCCTTGGTTTTCACCTCTATTTGATGTCCCTTGTTTGGCCTGATAGCGGAGTCGATTTTGAAGCTCAAGAGCTTTTATGCTTATGAGCTTTAAGATCGACTAACTTGCCGACGTTTTCGTTTTCCTCAATACCGGTGATCCCAGTCGGTGGTATACAGTCTTTGGTTTTGGTAAGACGAAGACGTTTAGGAGCTAGCCGAACAAATGTTTGGTAGCACTGTTGTGTTAGCCTATCAATAAACGAACGTACATCTTTAAATTCGTTTGAGCATAATGAGTCATGGATTCAATCATCCTCCTCGAGAAATGATTTCCCCAGAGATGCCATACACGAGTTTTTCCCTCTCTGTGACGGCAGGAGTAGTTCTGATATGTGTGATTGAATAGAATCTTTGCTTCACGACGTCCGTGATCGGAACAATGACAAGACAATGATACTACAAATATATCGTCACCATCTTTAGTTGGTACGGTAATCTCAATCTCCTTTTTAATACCTGGCTCGACTGCCTTTTCGAACCAATATTTCCTTTCCTGCTGCAAAATGATGAAACATGTGTACTTTGCCTTTTTTGTATTTGGTATCATGACGTTCCACGACACAAATTTGGTGTCGCCACCCGAAGACAGTGTAGATAGGGGGCCCAACAAGACTTCTAACAAAGAACATTGTCCACAGTTGAAGGTGTTGTTGTAATCCATATTCAAACGATGTCCACTGCAAACATCCGAAATTTGGTTGCCTCTTACTGACAGGGACACCATGTCGTAGATGAAGTCGTCGAATGTGGTAGGTACTGACAGGTTTTTGCTAGCTAGGCATATTGATTTCGCAGGAGCACTAAGATAGGAATGCGAAATTGTAAGCGAGATTTCTACCAGATATGCCGAAAGCTCCAGCCAGTAATCTGTTTCTAGGTAGTAGTTCGAATGAAAACGTTAACATAAAATTCTTCCTCACCATGCATGATCTTGTTTAGTGGACGCATTACTTGTTGAACATCGTAGTTCGACGGCCAGGATACATCAAGAAGAGGCGCTAAATCGTAGAGGACCACGCCAAATAGGCGAAGGAAAAAAATCGCATGCCGAAAAAATTCTTTTCAATTGCTTCATATTCCAATGAACTGCAATAAGTGACTGCACCGACAAATTGCCTTAACCGCGGTTTCGTGTTATGCCGCTACACTACTTCATTCGTTGTAGATGGCGTAAATCCATGGTTAGATATTCATGAAGCAAGGCGAATCTTGGCAGCAGAACTCGCTCATATTACTTATAATGAATTTCTGCCAAGAATAATTGGCTTCAGCATGGCCAATAAATATGATATTCTCCCGAAGACTAATGGTTATTTCACTGGTGAGCGTTGTTAGAACAATACTTCACATAAATCTGTTGTACACTTTTTTTAGAGCAACAGCAAGGTTGTTATTCAGCACACGTTTACTTCCTCCCTTCCTTCATTTATTTCCTTCCTATCCTCTCTACGCAATAGGAGATGGACAAATGCTTCGAATTATTAAACGAACAGTCTGGCTACATTAAGTTCACCCAGGAGAAACCGAGATAAAACTGGCTTCCTTTTTTAAACGTTCAAATAAACCTATCAAGTACCTGACAAAGTGATACCGAAAGCCAAGTAACAAGAATATTCTCGTTCACTTCCTTTCTTTCCACCCTTCACACACAAAGAGGGCGCTTGTGAGAAACATATTTGGAACAGCCACCTCTGTGTGCACTAGTAGGGAGCTAAAGAAAGAACGGCGCAACTAGGATCGAGAAATAGCCACCTCTAATGGCTACGAAATGGTAACCCCACGAGATAAGTTTAGAAGAAGAGCGATGCGCCCAAGAAAAACACTTGGTCAAAAGAGAGCCCCGATTATATTGCATTTTATAAGCGATGAAGTAAGCGTTGCTATTAAATGATACTTATGAAGGGCAGGTCTAGAAGAATCGGTAACGATAGTTGAAATACCACCGGATACTCTACGTCGCCAGTTAGTTCGTAACTGCTTATATGACCGCCTACGTAAAACAACGAGTTGCGAAATTTACCCTTGCGGCAGGGTCGGTGACCGCATGAGTTCAGGTACGATATACCTTATCTCTTGTAATAATTGCGGGGATGAATATATTGGCGAACCGGGCAGACTTTTATGTACCCGCATAAAAGGACACCTAGATGGCAAACGAAAGCGAAAGCAAGGCACACTACTATGTGGGCGTAGGATACAAAACATAGCGAAGAAGATTTTGGTGTAAAAGTTGCTATCATCGTACGGGAGACTAGAATACCAACGCGCAAATTTCTCGGGGAATCGTATAATTATTGTTCAGATTTTCATCTTTCTGTTTGCGTTGTTGAAGCGTTTGAGCTAGTAAATTACACATTAGTGTGCCCTTCCGGCTCTGAAGAAGACAATACTGCCGAAACGTTGGATACCGTTTTGTTGTATGTGCTATATTTGTGAGGAAGTGAACGTGTGCTGAATGACAACCTCACGCTTTCTGTAAAAAAGAGAACAACAGAAAACCACAGCTTTGCATAAGGCTTTTTTTACAGATGCCTTAGGAAATTCTCAAATAAAAACAGTCGGCATGAAATAGCCGAAGAGAAACCTTATTTACCTCTAGTAGAAAACTTTAGTACTCCCCCAAGGTCAACTTTTGTACTTCCCGAAGGTTAGAGATTTGGGAAAGTAGTGCGTTCGCCGGTACCTCTCCGCTGCACAACCTGACATGGATGCCTTCAAAGGCTGTGCATGGGAAACGATTTTCTGATCGCTTCCACTGAAAAATATTGTACAAGTTTACTTCATAGCCCCTTGTTGCTCATGCGTCAATGTCAATTTTAGCAAACAACAGAAAAAGGTAACTTCAGCGCAGTGAAAAGCAACGAATGTTTCATCGTTTCAAAAGCCGCTTCATAAGATATCATGAGAAGAATCGTTTATGTTATGTTGTTTATTGGAAAGTTTCCACCACAGTGGTTTTTGAGTCGTTCCAATTTGGTTTAGTTCTAAAAAAACTTCTTCCTCAAGTATAAGTGTGCTCTTGTGTCTACACCAGTTACTGATGGGATTATCAGATCCCAAAAGATTGATCGCTCCTTGTATTAAAAACTCGAGAAGTGGGATGAACCAAGTGCAGGACATTCATTGCCTTAATATTCGTGTGGTAGCAAGTGACGCTTCGATTACAAGCAACGACCTGAGACTGCTGTTGTGCGCTGTGCGCCCTCAGTCGATTTACCTACTAGCAGAAAAGAAAGCAGCCCTGTATAGTAGCGTTATTTTTAAAACTAAGCTCTCGAAAACTTAAAAATTTCTGCGTGAAGGAACGTTTCAGGGAAAGTATTGTCCCCTGCACAAGACATTACTACACAGGACATAGGTTCGCTAGGCATCGCCCTGAAATGGATTAACAGGTGCGGTCGAATTTCGCCTACATCCACGAATGTTCATTATTACTCGAACATTTTCACTAATCGCCAATAGAGGGAATCCTGTAACGATATAATGAAAAATGTTCTGGAAACATTTGCGTCTTCATGGGATTTGTTTTCCATTCGCAGTCGAAGATTGTGAAGCTTCAGCGCAATTCCATTGTGCCAGTGAGTATACGCAGACTCGAAATTTACAACAATGTGTTTAACAGTTCCCAGGATCGACTTTCTCTTAACCTCGGCATTGGAATATGAATGTGTCGTTTAACGTCCACCGTTGGCAAAATGGAAGCACATTAAGCATCGTAGAATCATCGGTCTTTTGTGAAGTTTTTACCCACTATGAATAGAATTAAACAGGCAGATTTATACCTTTTTAACTAAGTTGCTGAAAGAGGAGACGCTACGACACAGCACCTCCTCTTGACACAAAGCAACACAAAGAGCTCAAAATGCGACAGAAAAATGGAGGCGTCCAAACGTCTCCTAGGCAAATTGTTCCATAGCAGGAATAAGTATTCATGATCAAGATGATTTTACTGATTAGAGATGTGATTCTTAACGAAGTTCTTGTTAGCAGTAGTCAGACCAACTAAGAGAACGCGGAAAGTATGCTACCTTCCTATCAACATTTTTATTGGGACCGGAGGGATTCCTTGACTAGCAGATTGACCGTTCACTTAACAATAATGTAATAAGCCGTACCAACTCCGGCGACTACAATCCCAAATTTCTAGATACTCTAAATAGTAGATGTTATAATGTTACCTTTTTACTTACTGCCTCCTACATTTTTTCACGGCAGGGTACTATGCGAATTGCATCCACAGTGAAGCTGAGATATAACCACAGTGTTGCTGAGATATTTGCAAAGGTCCAAACCGCATGTGCCTGTGGATGGAATCGAACACGCTATTAAGTTTTCCGAGTACTAACGCGTTCACCACCACACCATGCGAGTCCTTGGTTTGGCCTTTCTCTCAACTAGTTTTCTATCTGTCGATGCCATCAGCGATCATCATCCATCAGCGGGATTGATCTGGCGAGCACAAATCGTCATTTAGCCCAGTTAAGCTTATGCTGAAGTCGAAATCACAGTGTTAACTTTTTATTTACTACCTGCAACAATTTTTCACTGCAGGTGTGTAATTCACATGATGCCCTGTCTCCATAATACTTTCCTTCAATCGCCGCAAAAAGACGCCTCTAAGACATGCATTTTTTTTAGAATTTCACGGTCGCCATCTGACTACCGATTGTTCGCTTCTCATGATTTTGATCAATATTGTCCTGACTGATTTAGACACGCCCATCATGACTACTGAGTTGCTGCAACTACCATTGGTGCATTTTGTTATGATTTTAGAGCCAAGTCTGTCTCACCATCACCTTCGTCATACTCTCCAAGCCATTTTAGAGACTTGTAGTCTAAATGAAATGAGTTTGAATGTCGGCGAGATCGTTTAGGGAACACTGATTTTTACCGTATCCCAACAGCAGCAATAACTCGTAATTTCGCTAACTTCGTATCTACTCTAGAGTGTTACACTCCTTTTCTTACCGTTTTGACCGAAAAGTATTTTAATGATTTTGGCGAAACATTAAATGTATAATAACTGCTATGAGCACTCAATCAGGGAATTCTTCAAAGTTCTGAACGCAGTAATACACACTATCATATTCGTCAAGATTCTTTACCTTTCCTTTTCTTCTTTTGCTACAACGGCACCTATTTCAACGATAGTGGCTGGAATTCTGTAACTTCGGTTATCATTGTGGTAACTACCGACTCATCAGTAGTAATCTTCATTACAGATGTTCTTATCGTTGTTGTAATGGGAGCATGTGGCGCAGTGATAGGAGGCGCCCTGCAACACACACGTCGAATAGATCCTCGCGCACATGGCCCACCAAGCCTTCCATCTCTCCGGGGTTGGCAAATTGGTATCAGACCTATGTGGGAGGTTAGTAGCACAGGGTCGATACATCGGTAGTCCACCGCGAGTCATTGTAAAGGCCAGATGTGTACTCAGTCACCTCCAAACGATGTCTAACGAAGACGAATGCATTGCACATCTCTCCGGGATTGACCAACGCCGAGAGTTTTATCCTTTTTTCATTTATCGTTGTTGGCGTCTTTGCTCAATGGCTGAAGCTTCAGTGATTTCGCCTTCTTCAGAGAGTAGCCGTGTCTTTGCTCAATTGCTCACGCCTTGGCGACCTCGCCTTCCTCAGAGCCTCAGAGCATTCGTGAATAATACGCAGATGAGTGATAGAAATACCATCGGACACTCTAAGACGCCAGCTGGTTCGCAACCGTCTATATGGCCGCCTATGTATAACGAAAAACTGTATAATTAGACCTAACAGTAGAGACGGTGATTGCATGAGTTCGGGTACAGTCTATATGATCTCTTGTAAAGCGAGCGGGGAAGAATACGTTGGCGAAACGGGTAGACCGCTCTGCGTCCGCGTAAAGGAACACCTAATCGGTAAATCTAAATTAAAACCAAACACTCCACTGGGCGCGCATAGGATGCAGGAACACAACGGAGAAGATTTTGAAGTAGGACTCACTATCCTTACGCAGGAATCGAAAACATCAGCGCGTAAAACTCTTGATGAGTTTTCGATTAATTCCAAAGGTCCAGAAATGGACCGCAAAGAGGAGTGTATCGTCACCACGCGTGACCTAGCGCCATACCTCAGGCTGATTCCACAGGCACAGTCCTCACTCATGTATTACTCTGTGCGGATGCTATCCACCAACTAACTTAAATACTTATAACAAATAAACGGTTCTGAAAAAGGGGAAACCGCCGAAACGACAGCTGTTGTATCCTAATAAATTCTATAATAACAACCTCGTGTCTGCTTATTGAAGAAAAACATCGAATACACAGATGGTCCAACGGCAATCATTTTAAATAGTTTTTTGGCACAGTAGGGACTCATTTAGTGAAATGGTGGTGACGACGATCACAGCGAGCATGGTGCTGGTTCGATCTATCTCCGGGTTCACCAAGCCTCTCAACCCTCCGGAGCCGGAAATTGGTGCCGGACTTGTTCGGGAAAAATCATTCTATACAATCCAAAGAGAACGCTCTAGCCGAGTTATCTGAGGTCTCTAGAGAGAATCGACTCGATCGGCATTCCACGACATTCAAGATGAAATGGAAACTTTTAAGCAGCTACCGAAGCTGCACGCAAAGTTGGAAGACTTTGTGGATGATAGAAACGAAGAAGCGAATCGAATTTGAGAATTACTAAGATCGAAATAGCAGATGTGAAAGAGAGGTCGTATAGAAATAAAAAATGAAATATTTGACACAGTATAACTACAATGACGATGAGACATTCGCAAAACTCCACACCATAGCTGTCTGCGTTGGGGATCGAACGCGCTATTACCCTTTCCGGAGGGCTAAAGCGTCCACCACCTCACAACACGGGTCCTTTGTTTCGCCTTTCTATTAGTGATGTTTTGTAGATGCTATAAGCAACCACCCATCAACGGGATGGGTCTGGGGAGCACAAATCGGCATTGAACCTATTTAAGCTGAAGCTATAGTATAAGACAAAATGTAATCACTTTTGTATTTACTGCCAGAAACGGTAACAGCGTGTTCGATCCCCACCGCACACTTGAGTCCCGGAGTTTTGCAAATATCTCGTCATCATTATACCTATATTCCACAGTGTACCCTGCCATGGAAAAAGAAAAGCCAGTAACTCGAAGGACCGATTTTCTATAAACCTCGGCATAGATAGTTGATATATTTATTTATGTGATCTTATAAACCGATCTTCTTAAGCTGACGCGAGGTTGGTACAGATCTTCGTTGTCGTTGTCGTTGTTTTTGATGTTATTGATCGATGACTGACGTTTCGGCGACTTCGCCTTCCTCAGAACCTGGACGTATTTAATATTAGAATGTTTTTATTATTCCGTGGAAAAGAAAGGTTAAAGTGTTAATGAAGATCAAACTTTCAAATAGACGCCATATTCAACAGAAAGGCCACTCACCGTGATGTTACGTGCGGGACTGGCCCACGCGTAGTTCACGTGGAGTCGCGAGCAAGACACGCCCCGGGGTCAAAATATCATTTTGAAACAGCGCGCCAGGTCACGGGTGATAGTGAGGCATTCGTCCTTCCGGTTCATCTTTGGATTTTTCAAATCTATCCAAAACGCCTCAAGAGTTTTGCGCGTTGATGTTTTTGATTCCTGCGCTAGGATCTGCACATTCACTTCAAAATCATCGCCGTTGTGCTTTTGTGCCCTATGCGTACCTAGAGGGGTGTTTAAACGGATTTTAGCTTTCCCATCTAGATGTTCTTTTATGCGGACACAAAGTGGTCTACCCGTTTCCCCGATATAATCCTCGCCGCATGCATTACATGAGATCAAGTATATTATACCTAAACTCATGCAATCCCCATCTCTCCCGTTAGGACAGATCATACAGTTTTCTGAGCTGCACACACGATCATAGAGACGGTTTCGAACCAACTGGCGGCGTAGGGTATTGGGTGAGATGTCAATAATCGTTACATAATTTTCAAGGCCACTATTTCTTAAGCACTTTTTCATTTGACTTCATTTGCGTGACTTCATTTGATATGAAGGGCAGCTTAAAGTGAATCTTACTTTCGTCTGAACTATCATTTTGGGAAACTAGTTTCCAGTTTTTTCTAGAGTGTCTTAGTTGTTCAATCTTCAGGTGGTCAAAGACTGGCACAAAGTCTTGCTATTGCATTTATGTCTAAAATAGAAGCCGCCGTTTTTGATCTTCGGCCTTCACTCTACTGTCGATACATAGACGACTGCTTCATCGTCTGTTCCACACAAGAACAGATGGATGAGTGCTTTGAATTATTAAACCGACAGTCAGAGTATATAAAATTTAAACGAGAAAAACCTACCGAGAACTGGCTTCCATTCTTAAACATCCAAATAAAGCTCTCAGTAAGTGGCTATTTAACAAAATGGTATCGCAAGCCAAGTAGTAAAAGCATTCTGGTTCACTGCCTCTCCTCTCATCCTTCACACATGAAAAAAGCACTTATCAAAAATATGAATCGTACGGCCAAGAATGTGTGTACGGGAGAAGAGGAAAGGAAGGAATCGCGAAGCCTGGCACGAAAAACTGCCATTTCCAATGGCTACGAAGTAGAAGCCACTCGGGTTAGAGGAAAACGTTGGGCAGTTTCCCAAAATAATATTTCAGACGAAAGTAGGATCTCCTTTAAGCTGCCCTTCATATCAGATGAAGTAAGTCAGGCCACTAAAAAGCGCTTAAGAAAAAGTGGTCCTGAAAATTACGTAACGATTATTGACATCCCACCCAATACCCTACGCCGCCAGTTAGTTCGAAACGGTCTCTATGATCGTTTGTGCAGCTCAGAAAACTGTATGATCTGTCCTAACGGGAGAGACGGGGATTGCATGAGTTTAGGTATAATATACTTGATCTCATGTAATGCATGCGGCGAGGAATATATCGGGGAAACGGGTAGACCACTTTGTGTCCGCATAAAAGAACATCTAGATGGAAAGGTAAAATCCGTTTAAACACCGCTCTAGGTACGCATAGGGCACAAAAGCACAACGGCGATAATTTTGAAGTGAATGTGCGGATCCCAGCGCAGGAATCAAAAACATCAACGCGCAAAACTTTTGAGGCGTTTTGGATAAATTTCAAAAATCCAAAGATGAACCGGAAGGACGAATGCCTCACTATCACGCGTGACCTGGCGCCCTATTTCAAAATCATATTTGGCCCCGGGGAGTGTCTCGCTCGCGACCCCACGTGAATTAAGTGTGGGCCAGTCCCAAACGTAACATCACGGTGAGTGGCCTTTCTGTTCAATATGGCGTCTATTTGAAAGTTTGATCTTCATTAACACTTTAACCTTTCTTTTCCACCGAACAATAAAAACATTCTAATAATAAATACATCCAGGCGCTGAGGAAGGCGAAGTCGCCGAAACGTCAGCCATCGATTAATAGCATCAAAAACAACGACAACGACAACGACACGAAGATCTGTACCAACCTCGCGTCAGCTTAAGAAGATCAGTTTCTAAGAAAAGGCAGTAAGTAAGGCATAGAGGTCCACACTCATGGTTCCAGCCATCGTGCGACGAGCAAACTGAATTCCCGTGAAGCCGACCAGGATGAAATGTTGTTTGAACAATGGAGTTCAAATATCGGAGAATTCAAACGATCATAGAGGCGTTTGCGAAGCAGTTGACGGCGCAGGGTATTGGGTAGGAGGTCAATAACCGCCACACAACTTTGAGGAACACTTTTTCCTAGGGATCTCTTCTTTTCCCCATCCAACTTTCTTCCCAACTCTAAGGCTAAATTAACTGATGCAGTGATGTAAAACAGTCATACCAATACAATGCATTGTATGACGGCGTAGCCACGGGAGTGGTTCGCAACCACAGAAATTACACACTACAGCCATCCCGTCGGGAAATGTTTACTTGTGATTGCTCAGGTGATCATGGGAGTGGTGTCCGTATTAGGTAACCATTGATGTTCCTTGGGATAAACGAGAGAGTAAGTTAGTCAGTTATTGTTATGGGCGTAAGATTGTTTAACATTAACAGTCCCGCACGTAACATCACGGCTCTGAGGAAGGCGAAGTCGCCGGAACGTCAGCCATCGATCAATAACATCAAAAACAACGACAACGAAGACCTGTACCAACCTCGCGTCAGCTTAAGAAGATCGGTTTCTAAGGTCACATAAATAAATTGTTTAACATTATTATTCAAAATGATAAAATCTCGCTGTAGCCTGGTACAATATTACCCTTTATGATTTTATCCGATTCGCACTCTGTATCGCATCCTAGTTTCTTTTCTTCTTTCGCACTTTCGTTTCTCTCTTTTACTTTTACAGGTACTACTGTCTGTAATGGAGAGAACGAATGGGAAGTTTACGAAGAGGCATCCTGTAACGGATGAGGAACGAGCGGCATTGATGAAGAAACTCGATGATGACTTGGAGCTGTTTATGGAGGAAATGGCTGCGAAGAAGGTGTCCGTTTTTAGTCGTCGTTTTCCTTTTCATTCTCACTTTTTCGGTTCTCTTCTTTCTTTTGTTTTCCTTTTCTCTTTCCTCTTACTGGCGTATTATCAACACTGTTAACCTTTTTTGAATATGTAGTGATAACTTAGGCAGCAGAAAATGTTGAGAAGAAACCGTTCGATTTCAATGAGTGGTGTAGTGATATTGAACAACACCCTGCTTTCATGAAGGATCTCGAAACTGGGCTAACGGGAAAGTACGCAGAGACAATAAGTGCTCTTCAGGTATCTCTACTTTTCTTCATACTGCTTGGAACTTGGTATTGGGTGGCCTGTCTTCACTGGTTATGAGGGTCCCAGCATAATTTCCATTGCTCCGGAATTTTGCTAGTTTAACCATTGTGGTTCCCTATAGTCCCAAGGTCAGCCGTTGCAAAGTCTGCTCCAAGTCGTCACCGCCACAAGCAGTCACAGCCCTTGTTGATCAGAGAGAGATTTGCCACCTTGCGACGAGTTTAATGTCAGGACGGTGGTGGATCCTGGCATTGATTTACTCCTAGCTCAGCTTCCTGATGGAAACACCAGGCTCTTTCTTAGCTTGAGAGGCCGTGCTAGGAGATGAGCCCCCACATCTCCCTGCCGCGATGAGGTGGTAAACCGTTGGGAGTTTCTTCATTCTATGTTATTTTGCTTTCACTTGAAGTTTTTACAAGTTTAAGGTTTTTATTGTATTTGTTTCGAAAGTCAATCCAGTTTTGTTGAGCTTGTTCAGTTCTTTAATATGTCTGTGAACTGGTTTAGGCAATGAAATATGACGAAGATGTGGACGAGGATAAGCAGATGAATGCAGAGCGGCATAGACAGGAAGGAAATAAACACTTCAAGCTGAAGAAGTATCGTTGGGCAACTGATTGTTATACTGAAGGTAGACTCCCATGTTTTACCTCCTTGATGAACCATCCGTGACTCGCATTGGAAATAGCGTTAACTGGTGACAACGATAATTCCTATTTCTTACTTTAAATGGCTTTTGCCAACATTCTTGGGATTTTTTGTAATTCTGTCTGGAAGAGGGAGATACAATCATGGAAATAAAGACTGCATTTTTTAATCTTAATTCTAAAAAAACGAATAATGCTCTGGCGTTGATCAGTCCCTGAGGGATGTCCCATGCATTCGACTTCACCTAGCATCGTTAGAGGTGTTTGGATGCATATCTGGCCTTTACAATGACTCGTGGTGCCCTACCGATGTATCGAGCCAGCTCTGCTATCCGCCCAGGCACGTCTAGTACCAGTTTGCCAATTCCGGAGGGATGGAGGGCTTGTTAGGCCTGGGGCGCGGGTCTCGATCACATGCTGCAGGACGCCTTTGACCAATGCGCCACATGCGCCCTCTTTAGTTTTACTTACTACTGATAATTACTGGTAATTTCCATTGCCGCCTGATATAATCTAATGCCGAGGTCAATAGAAAGTCGATCCTGGGAACTAGTAATTTCCTTCGCTGTCGTCTGATATAATTAATATCTGGAGCTATTTGGTTTACGACTCAGTGGAAATAATTGTATTTCCCTTTATGTGCTACTCTTCAACGCATTTCTTTCGTATGCCCATCCATAACTCTGGGTATCGTTTATGATGAGGCCATTTAGCCATTTCTTCAAAGAAACCACACCTAAATTACTTTACTACTTACAGAACGCTTCCTGTTGAAGGTGAATCCATATCGAAATCTGTGTCGTTTAAACTGGTATAAAGTGCCACAAAATATTGGTAATGGTGCACCCGAATTTGGTTAAGTGGCTTTGAATTTGAGGATCGCATATCTCTAGAATGGGCGCGTGTGGAGCAGTGGTGAAAGGCGCCCTGCAATACGCATGGGACCAATCCTTGTGCCCGCGGCTCACCAAGCCTTCGATCCCTCCGGGGTCGGCAAATTGGTACCAAACTAGTCTAGGAGCATAGCAGCACTGGCTGGATACATCGGTAGGCCACCGTGCATCGTTGTAAAGTCCAGATATGCATTCAATCACCTCTAAAGATGCGTGATGAAGTCGAATGCGTAGGGGATCTCAAGAACAGATCAATTCCAAGAGCTTTATCCTTTATCATTTGACGATCTTTATACCCTCATAGGTATTCTAAAGTCGAACTCTAAGGTATAGATGGTTGTAAATATGAGTGCTATTTTTTTGAATGGTTATTAAGATGTTGGCAAACTCGGAGTTTATAACGAACCATAGTGTCAGTTTCGTAAAAAGTAGTTGATAAGAGCAACTGTGATCGACAAGGAATGTCTTTCAGCATTAAGATGGGCTCCAAGTAATGAACGATTGTCGTGTAACCAACCTACTACGCTTCTCTTTGCAGAATTGCTTATTTGATTACACTCTCATACGTCTACTAAAGGAGGTCTGTAACACTATGACTAAACCATAGCTGTAGCCCAAAGGAAATAAGGGCATATTGCTAACCCAAGCTTTCGCAAATTGTTAAACCGTCAGTCTAGTACTGAATATGTGCATTGTCAGAACTGTCTTAAGCGTGCTATGCTACCCAATCTTGTACTTCCTTTGCATAACGTTTAAAAAATCTTTTGTGGGACTTTTATCTTCTGCTAACATAAGTTTTACAGTACTTTGCTAGTGCGACTTTCGCTTAACCTTGGCCTTAATATTAATAACCAATAGATTTCTTTAGATTGTTCAACTTACGTGAGTTTGTTATACAACTTAGGTTCCAGGTTCTACTAAGTATATGACACATTTTTTGGTTCTAGGTATAAAGCAGAAGTGTTTGGACCGTAAGCTAAATTCAATTCTCTACAGTAATCGGGCAGCAGCGCAAAAATATATCGGGAATCTTCGATGCGCTGTAAAAGACAGTGCGATGGCTCTGCGATTTGACCCTACGAATTTAAAGGTTCGGTTGTTTTTGTTGATTTGTTGTCGAGGTCACGTCAAGCTGTTTTAGACTGGTCCTACTATTATTTAATTGCCACCTTTTCAACTACCATGTTTTAATCATTTTTTGAACGAAATGTTCAGGCCGCAACGAGAGGTGCGGAATGTCTTTTGAAGCTTGGCCATGCCAATGATTGTGTTGACTGGATTGAGCTGGCAGTGAGAGACTTCGCATCTAGCAAAGAAATCTATGAAGAAGGTGCATCGTCATTTCATTTTGATAGTTATACGTGGTAATGGACAACAGTGTAAGGGTGCTTGTAGCGCAGTGTTCGGAGCCGCCTTGTGATACGCATGGAATCAATCCTAGTGCCCAAGACTCACGAAATCTTCCATCCCTCCAGGGTCGGCTAATTGTTACAAGACTTGTCTGTAGGGATAGCAGCGCTGGCTCAGTACATCGGTAGGCCATCGCTGTCATTGTAAAGACCGATATGCATTCGATCACCTCCAACAATGGTCAACGAAGTCGCACGCATGACGCATCACCCTAGGATTGATCAGTTATGCTTAATATGATATTTTAGGTAGACTAGATGACGCTGAACGGAACCAGATTGTGTCATTAGAAAACATTAAGGGAAAAGCAATGGAAATGGCATTGACTGTGGAAAGAAACGAAAGAAAAGCTCGATTCGAGGTTTGTTCATTAAATATATATGTATATACTTATAATTTTCGCTTTCCCAGTAATTTGTTCTTTTTTTCTCAGGAGAAGAAAGATATTGAGGCTAAAAGTCGCCTCCTAAAAGCACTTGCTGAACGTAGACTGAATTTTCGCCCTCGTCTCCCTTTCGATCGACCTGAGTTGATGGATTGGTCTCTTTTAGAAGTTAACCTTCCACAAGCGTCTGAGGTGTGTTGGCTCCACTCTTCCTTTCTCTTGAGAAAAGTAAATCTGCTACTCAATTTTCTAGCATTACCGTGTTTCCTTCAATGACGATGGCAACCTACAGTGGCCTTTCTTGATTCAGTATCCACAGGTCCGTGTTAAATTTGTCTAAAATGTTGAGTAAAGCAGCGTTTTAACCTACTTCTTGCCACCGTTGGCTATCAAACGTTTTGTAAGATGTTCTTATGTAACAGAATTGGTCGCATTCGATTAATCAATGCGAAACATAGAAGACATTGCTTTTAGTGGATTTGTTCGATTTCCAGGACAACCGTTTGCGGCTCTTTTCCATAGACCCGGCGAAGTTAAGCTAGATGACTACATCTAGTAACCATGAAGATGTTATCATGTCTGTGCAGATACATGCAAAAGTTATTCCTACAACGAACTTTTCATTAACCTCAGCATTGATTCAATAATTCTTAATTCTCTTGTTGAGCAAACACGAAGTGTGAACAAACAGCCAAGCATCTCCATAAACAAATAAAGAAAATGCTAAACTAATATTTTAATGATGGAAAGATGGTGGTCAACTTGACCTTTCCAGCCCCTGAGGAAGGCGAAACCCACCTAAACGACAGCTTTCCATAATTGAAAAGGTGTTCTTACGTGCTGTCACTATGCTTCGGCTTCGTATTTGTACAACCAATGTGCAGGTCATCGCTGATTGCCGGTCAAAAATTTTTCTTTTTTATCGCACATCAAACTAGGAATAACGAGTCGTCTTTGTTGCACCATGGAAGCGCAAACCTGCCTTCATAGCGACGGTTTATTTGCTTTTAGTTCAATTAACGCAGCACTTATTTGTCGTCTTTCTTAACCTTTCCAGTTCGGTTTTTTTCCCAGAACTGTTGCTCTACTTCCTCCAAATATCTTTATAAGCTCTCGAATTTCTTCGGATGGATCAGCTTCTAGTGACATAGACAATTAGTTATCTTTGGTGGCAAGCATCAAAAATTCTCATCTTTAAAGTGGAACCAAAATACCTAACCATTTGACACTAAAACAGTACAATACGATGGTTGGTTCGAGTGGCAGAATTGATATTTTAAATTGTTCCGCAATTTCCTTTCTTCTACTTTCCAAGTTTAAGTTTGAAGAAGAGGTTTTTCAAACCATCATTGATCACTTTTATCCAAACAGCCTGTGAATAACCGAAACTTGAAAAAGTTTTTCCTGTGTCGTGGTCAAAAAGACAAATTTTAAATTATTTCGCAAACATCGTAGTAATTTAGTTCTTTCAGGTTGGTCAAGTCGATGTGTTAACCGATTGCGATGAAACGTCACAGGTTGGTTCAGTCATGCGACCAATGCTTGAAACACCAGCCGAGTGGGATATAGATCACATGTTCAGGTAATTTAAAACTAATTGCTTGGTTCTCTTTATTCAACATTACCTGCACAGTGAATAGATAGATTTGTGCTAGTTAGTTGGTACCTGTGTGTCTTCTTTTTTCAGAATCACAGGTTCTGTTTTTGCGTATTACTTGCTTGGATACTTGGATGGCCCGTCTTCACTGACTGTACCGGCCCCGGCTTAATTTCCACTTTTTCGGAGTTTTGCTTGTTTAGCCATTGTGGTTTCTTGGAGTCTCGAGGTCAACCTGGGCAAAGTTTGCCCCAGGTCCTCACCACCACAGGCAGTCGCCACCCTTTTGGATCAGAGAGAGATTTGCCTCCATGCGACTAGTTTGTTACCAGAACGGTGGTGAATCCTGTACTGGTTTGCCATTAGCTGGGCTTCCTTGTGGAAGCATAGGACTCGTTTTCAACTTGGGCCTTGGGGGGATGAATTCTCTCGCTGTACATCGCAGCCTGACACCCAGGAAGACTTGCTAACCACGGTGAGGCGGTAAACTGTTAGTAAGCTTCAGCGTACTGTTTAATGGAAATGCGTAATTGGAGATATATTTATTTTCCGCCACATTACATTGTTTTTCTGGTCAATTTATCTTGCCTTACAGGATAGACAATATCCGCATGTTTGCATCAGACGAGTGGAACGAGTTTGTTATGGAGGTTTGGGAGTGGTCTACATTTGGATCTGTATTGTCTTTGCCAGGATTTCAAATTGTGCAAGGACTGCCTGTTATAATGGTAGTGTCTTCACTTAAGTACTCTTTAACAGAAGTGCAGAGGAATAACGAAATTTATTACGTGAATGTAGTAAACTTGGATAGTCGGATAGCCCGTCTTAACTGGTTGTACCGGCGTCAGCATGATTTGAATTCTTTCGGAGTTTTGCTGGTTTAGCCACCGTAATTCGCTGGATTCCCGAGGTCAACCTAGCCAGAGTCTGCCAGATCTGAAAATTACTATGTGAATGTAGAAAAACAGCACAAAAAGACCTTTTATTTTGTGACTGTGTGGAAATATTTGCTACTAAAGGATAAAAAATAAGGATAAAGCTCTCGGCATTGGTGAATCCTTGAGGGATACCCCCGAATTCGACTTCATTAAGCATCGTTAGAGGTGGTTGAATGCATACCTGGCCTTTACAATGACTCGTGGTGGCCTACCGATGTATCGAACCAGTGCTGTTATCCTTCCAAAGAAGTCCGGTACCAGTTCCCCACGCCGAAGGGATGGAGGGCTTAATGAGCCTGGAACGCGGAGATCGATCCCATGCGTATTGCAGGGCGCGTCTGACCACTGCACTACACGCGCTTTTATCTGATATTATTACCGTTATACATGTATTCAGATATTTAATGTTTTTGTATTGTGTGTATTTAGGTATCTATTATTATTCGTCCCTATTTTTTTTTCCAGGTCTTTACTCGCAGCGAAGTAGAGGAAAAATTCAAGGTTGTGGGCGAAAATAAGTTCATTATCGACTAGGTATCTTGTAGGCGGCTTATTGTTACAGTTGTTTTTTGTTTTTTTTTTTAAAGTGTTATGATGTAAAAATTACAAACTTTTTTTCTGCCACGTTATTGTATCATAATGTTGTACATAAAGTTCCACTATATAGAAGTTACTTTGGGAACATTGCAAGCTCTTCATTGATATGTTGAAAGAAACATTATGAAACTCACAAAAGGATAAATTTAGACCATGTAGGTAAAAAGGTGGGTATTACAAAGTAGATTTGAGTGATGTACTAAACCAACAATGTGTTAGTATAGCTAACACGGATCATGAAGATTTCGATTAACGCGGGTCGACTTCCAGTTCCTTCATTACTGTAGTTTTTACAGCAGGAATGTAATTTATACAAAATCGAAAGCCTCTCCGTGAACTCAAATATTTTCTCATCCTTGGTAAATATTGTTCTTGATCCAACATGAGTATGTTACACTTGACGTGTAGTTTTCGCTATCTATACGATAACTCTCTTCCCGCTATCAAAATATCTGTAGCCCTCTTCCATGTTTTCTGATGTAATGGAAAGGCGTGGTATTTGTGATACATGAGAACTACTATGACGCTTTCTCCGCAAAAAAAAACACACACACGTGGTACGCCTTATGTTTGGAATGGTAGTACCGCTTAGTTGTTGCCTAATATGACCTACCATTTATCACGTATTACCATACTAAAAGTCCGATGGGGAAGCATCAGTAGTCTCAACTAACAATGTTTCACGTCAATGTTCCGTATTTCTCCTCCAAAGTTTTCACAAAAGTAATTTGACCATCGAATTGATGGGTCCTTGGTGTTAGATTTATATGAGGGAGAGCCTAGTGACTGACACTTTATAACAAACCGCGTTTCAAATTCAAAAATGCACTGCCAACCAAGGAGCGTGTGTAGCGCAGCAGTCGAAATCGTCCTTCAATAAACATCGGATGAATGCCCACGCCCTGGTACAGCAGGCCTTCCATTACTCCGGGGTCGGCAAATTGGTACCAGAGTTGTCTGCTAGGATAGTAGCACTGGCTCGATGCATCGTAGACTACCACGAGTGAGTAAAAGCCAGATATACAATCAATTAGTGCCAACGATGCTCACTGAAGTCGAGTGATTGGTGCAGCCCCATGGATTGATCAACGCGGAGAGCATTATCCTTTATGGTCACGCTGGACTTCGCCAAATTAGTATATGCGGCAGCAGTTTTTCCTGCGATTGTCGAAGTGATTTGGACCTGGTTTTCTCTGCCATTTATGTTGTACGGGATACTTCCTCGCTCTCGCGTAGTGTGTCCAGAAATGCTGAATTCAGTTCTGTTCTGCTTGGGTAGCATCAAGGATTTTGAATTGTATTTTAGGGCGGGTGGAACTATGGGTACAAAGAACTGGGTACTCATCAATATGTTTTTCGGTTACCTCACTACTGAATAGCGTTCTATACTCCCCGAGGGTTGTGGCTCGGCGGATCACGACTTCATACGAATACCAAGTCGTAGTTGCCACGCGGCACCTTTGTGGGGTAGTCGCTAAGTCGAACACCTCAAGCTTGGGTAATTAGACCTTTTACAAATGTGTAGGCACGGTTTAGACAACAACGCAGTAATGAGATTTGAAACGTATCTACAATAAATTACAAGTGAGGTGGTTAAGTGGGTTTCTGTACCTAATAAATTGCATTAGCAATGATGTAGAGCATTATGCAACAGGTTTATAGTGATATGAGTAACTAGCAAATACTGATAGTGTAAAAATATTGCTAGTAATTACAACAGGGTTAAGATTTACGTGCTCACAGCGCAAGAATGAAACGCGATCGCGGGAATAGTTTAGCAATAAGAGTGAAAAACTGCTGTATAGAGCACCTGTGAGCAACGAAACTATTCAACAAAACTGTTATGTTAACAACACGCAGTAATTACATAAGAATCGATGACAACATTAATGCATTAGAAATGTAAGAGCTACAGAGTTCAGTTAACATCGTGTGTGCGTAGGTGGATCGAAAGGATTGTGAATGAGAACATTATGTGGGAGAGCAAATGATGAGGGAGGTCACCGGCGAGCTCCAAGGCGTCTTCAGAAAGCAAATTGCCGCGTTAAAAGGCGTGGCTGGATCCGAGCGAGTGGCGTGGGTCGTAGGGTTACGGCACGGGTGGCAGTCTCCTCCCCAAGCAATGCGTCGTGTCTGCTAACATGCCTGGTAGTGTCTGATGGTTATAGTTGCCGTATCTACTGGAGTGTTCGATGGTTATGATGAGATGTGAATGTAGGGCACCCGCCACTATAAGAAGACATATAGAATAAACTCGAAAGACCGACTTTCTATGAACCTCGGCATAGATAGTTGATATATTTATTTATGTGATCTTATAAACCAATCTTCTTAAGCTGACGCGAGGTTGGTACAGATCTTCGTTGTCGTTGTCGTTGTTTTTGATGTTATTGAACGATGGCTGACGTTTCGGCGACTTCGCCTTCCTCAGAGCCTGGACGTACGTTATGTTAGAATACTTTTATTATTCGGTGGAAAAGAAGGTTAAAGTATTAATGAAGATCAAACTTTCAAATAGACGCCATATTGAACAGAAAGGCCACTCACCGTGATGTTACGTGTGGGACTGGCCCACACGTAGTTCACGCGAGCAAGACACGCCCCGGGGTCAAAATATCATTTTGAAATAGGGCGCCAGGTCACGCGTGATAGTGAGGCATTCGTCCTTCCGGTTCATCTTTGGATTTTTGAAATTTATCCAGAACGCCTCAAGAGTTTTGCGCGTTGATGTTTTTGATTCCTGCGCTAGGATCCGCACATTCACTTCGAAATCATCGCCGTTGTGCTTTTGTGCCCTATGCGTACCTAGAGGGGTGTTCAAACGGATTTTAGCTTTTCCATCTAGATGTTCTTTTATGCGGACACAAAGTGGTCTACCCGTTTCCCCGATATATTCCTCGCCGCATGTATTACATGAGATCAAGTATATTATACCTAAACCCATGCAATCGCCGTCTCTCTCGTTAGGACAGATCATACAGTTTTCTGAGCTGCACAAACGATCATAGAGACGGTTTCGAACTAACTGGCGACGTAGGGTATTGGATGGGATGTCAATAATCGTAACATAATTTTCAGGACCACTTTTTCTTAAGCGCTTTTTAATGGCCTGACTCACTTCATTTGATATGAAGGGTAGCTTAAAGGGGATCTTACTTACGTCCGACATATTGTTATGGGAAACTACCCAACGTTTTCCTCTAACCCGAGTGGCTTCTACTTCGAAGCCATTGGAAATGGCAATTTTTCGTGCCAGGTTTTGCGTTTCCTTCTTTCCTCTTCTCCTGTACACACATTTTTAGCCGCACGATACATATTTTTGATAAGTGCTTTTTACATGTGTGAAGGATGAGAGGAGAGGCAGTGGACTAGAATGTTTTTACTACTTGGCTTGCGATACCATTTTGTTAAATAGCCACTTACTGACAGCTTTATTTGGATGTTTAAGAATGGAAGCCAGTTCTCGGTAGGTTTTTCTCGTTTAAATTTTATATACTCTGACTGTCGGTTTAATAATTCAAAGCACTCATCCATCTGTTCTTGTGTGGAACAGACGATGAAGCAGTCGTCTATGTATCGACAGTAGAGTGGTGGTAGGTGATCGAGAACTGGAGCTTCCACCTTAGACATGAAAGCGATGGCAAGGCTTGGTGCTAAACGCTGCCCCATCGCCAACCCTCCAATTTGTGCAAAATATTTTTCAGACCACCTAAAGATTGAACAACTAAGACACTGTTTTAAGAGGGTCTTTAGTTGCGCAATCGACAAGCCGTGCATTTTT